>JAVQJF010016272.1:0-41203 GCA_036023855.1 Gadopsis marmoratus | reverse complement strand
GTGTGTGTGTGTGTGTGTGTGTGTGTGTGTACGCACTCAAGTATGTCAGTGGGAGAACAAAAAAACAAGTATGAATATATTTGTGTCTTTATATGTGTGTGTGTGGTCACATGCAATCTGTGCTCCAGCCAGGATCAGAGCTTTTCATTTTCCTTCATTCAGTTCTCGTTGTGTTCTCTTTACTCTCAGGCAGACATCTTAATTGCAACCAGTTTGGTTAACTGGAAATGTGAGCCCAGGAAGCAAGACAGTGCCAAGAAGGTTTGCCCTTTGATCGGCTGAGCGGTTGGTGGTCTGCAGTGCAGCAGGTTTTTGGGGGCTGCAGTACCCTTCACTGTCATGGTCTGACCCAAGAAATCAGTTCAATAAAGGGTAGATAATTAGAAATGTATCACATTTTATTGAGTTAGCAACCGAGAAAGACATTAGCAGTACAGACTCCATCAACATGTAGCATGGTCATTAAACGCAGGCCCGTGAAGGACAAGGCCAGCTGAGTGTAGACAGTGGTGGAACAATCTGAAAATCGTGGTTGTGGTGGGTTGCACACAGTCATATTTAAAGAGCGGTGTTCAACAAACAATTAATAAAGGAACACAGAAAGTTGATTGGCCATACACGCTGAGCTAAAAATCTGTGACAAGGAGGAATGCTAACTTCATGGGAAAGCAGAAGCATTGGAGAGGATTAGACTGAGAGGCAAAAGCAGAAATTCAACAAGAGGAACAAAGGTAACATGTGGGAAATTAGTTTCCTTATTTAATTTTTCCTTATATAACAGTAAAGTAAAACCGATGCAAGATACAACATCTGGAGGCATTTTAGCAGATTACTTACTTAACCTAGTCAGTATGGTGGCTTTTGTTATTTTTATATTTGTCAATAGGAAACACACGAGTAAAGTTGGCTTTCTTTCTTTCTTTCTTTCTTTCTTCTTCTTCTAGTTTTACTGCAGTTGGCATCCAGGTGCATTACCGCCACCTTCCTCTCCGGAGAGAAGACCAGACAGTAGATTTAATATCTACATGCCTGCAACCCCATCAACTATGTCAAATTGGCTTCCGTATGCCCTATTAATATGTTTCGGCTTTCTTTCTTATTTGCTATATTTTTACAGTATATGATGGTCACTTACAAAAAGAAAGGTAGACTAGTTTTTTTTTCTAGTCCCTTTAACCCATGGTTAGCTAAAGCCGTGAATTATCTGGTAAAGTGATACTGTCCTATGTAACCTTTGACAGAAGAAAAGCAAAAATCATAACTTTAATTCAAAAGAACTAAAATGTACAATTGCTCCATTCAGTGCACTCAGGAGTTCTGCTGCTACGGCCTTACTCGGTCTGGTGTGACCAACGTTTTATGGTGGCTAATGTTAGGTAATGTAAGCAGACTCAGTAATATCCACTACTGTATAAATGATATTACTGAGTCGGCTTCCTGACTGTCCTGTTGTTACAGTACATTACCTTTGAGCATTTAGCATTATCCTGCTATTATCACTAACTGTTCAGCAAAAGTCACATAAGCAAGTTTAGTCTTGGCTTGACTTTATGGATATCAACCTTTCCACAGAATACAGCCTACCTGGCAATTGTTGTGAGAAAAGCCATAATACCCTGGATATGCTCCTCACTGTAATAAAGGTACTTTAGTGCTGCTAATGGCAGCTATTGCCTCGCAGGTTCATTCATAATCATGGCATTGTATTAGCGTGCATTAGAATAAAAAATGTCAATGTATTCATCTCATCCAGTATGCGAAGCGAGAGAGATTCAAATCTGCTCAAAGTGGCAGTGATGTAAGGACTCAACAAATTTGCCATCTGTATTAGTCAAAACTGAACAGTGCTATCTCAGTGCTCAGTCTACTCCACATGTATAATGAGGGCTGCTGGAAGCCTTTCAGACTGCTTAGAGCAGAGCGGGCACACGTCTCCATCCAGCTAACTTCCAACTGACAAGCCCCCCCACCCCCCTCCACCAATTAGCTCCAGTATTAGCATATGCACTCTATTTGCATGAGCAACGACTAATTCCTGATGTCATCGCACAGCTGTTGGAAGTGGATTAGCCACGCTAGCAGTCAGCGAGATCCTTGTCTTATCTTCTGTCCCAATGTTGGCTCAGGCTTCATCATAAAGTAAAATAATAGAAAGTACACCGTCATCGTCTTGTTGTAATCATCCGCGAGTAGCTTCACTGCCCCTCTTGACAAGATTTAAAGCCTCTGTGCATGTCAGGATTCAGCCCTGTGTGGACTCAAGTGTGGATTTCGATCAGTGCAAAATGAACAGCGGTGTGCTGATGTTGAGATAAAGTTTGAGCATGCAGGAGGCAGTTCTTGTTTGCTTGTGTAATGAATAACACTGTACTGGACGTCTGCCAGGGTAAATATGAATGAAGAAAATTTTGTGATAATGATTGATAAGTGTTTGTGCAGGGAGGCTGTTCAGTCTGCTCTGACACGTTTCTTCCAGTGAAAATGTTGAATGATTTATATCAGGATGAGTGTCCCTCTAAAACACATGCCATGTGAAATTCCTTTGCATGCAACCTTGGAATATGCGACTGTAAAGCCTTCTTTCTCCTCATCTCAATTTTGCTTCCAAATTTGATGCTGTCTGAAGTCTCACACACATGCAGTATCCTGCAAGTTAAACAATCTGTGGGAAAATGCACATATCCAGTGCCATCATGCATGAAATATGTGCAGCTCACAAATCCCTAGTGGTGATAGTAATGACTATGATAGCAAAGGAGAACAAAATAATCACATTAATTTTAGATTGTCTCTGTTACTAAAGCCCATTTACCACCAACAAAAAAAAAATTAAGCATGAAAAGTAACTCATACTAATTTTATCTGATCATTTTTAATTGGGAAATCAAGATTTTGACTTACTTATTATATTGACTTATTAACTCAAATGATTTGACATGTGTATTTTAATAAATTAATTAATTTCTTAGGTCATGTAGAAACTATTAAATTAATTCAAGAATATCTCTCCCTATGGAAGCCCATTTCCTCCAAGAAAAGAACACATTTAACATGAAAAACTACGCCCGATAAAAATGCTGATAAAAATAAATACAAATCTGAATCTGAATCGAAAAAAATGTATTCTCCTAATGTTGACTTATTCATTTAAATTAAAACAATCTTTTTAAGTCCAGAATATCTGTCAGTTATGGAAGCCCAGTTCCACCAAGAAAAGAAGAAAACTGAAAAGTTTGGCAAGATATAAATAAAAATGCTCATAATTGATATAATTTTTTCTTAGTATATTAAATAATAATTTTATTTTTTTTACCAGGAATTGCTTTTGATCTGTTTTTTCTTTTCATGGCAGAAAAGAGCTTCCATACTCTGGTAAGGGAGGCATTGTCTCAAACACATATATACATGTCTACATGTTTTCATTGCTGCTGTCAAACCAATAAGGTTTTAAATAAATAAGCGCTGTTATTAATGTGAAGGGAGTGCTAAATGCTGCTATGACTGATGACTTTCATGGCAAGAACAGCAGCTTGTAGGCCAGAGGAGGAACTTATCTCGTGAAAGAAAATCAAAAGATAAACATTCAAATCAAGGGTTAGACCCCTTTGGCTGCAGCAACGGCAAACTTATTTCCTGTGTTTACTACAGTATGTGTTTTAGTACAGTTGATATATTGTGTTTAATTTAGGTTTGCTCATGTGTTCAAAAGAGCTTTTTTCCTTCTTTTAGTTGTTTCTAACTTAAAAACATATGTAGGTTTTTGTCATACTGGCTCCTAACAATCCAGGACTGTTCACACTGTCATTGTTTTAAAATTTCTTTAATGAGACCTGTATGGCTTGCCATACTGTGGACCAGTAGTTACCAATCTAGGGGATAGGACCCCACAAGGGGTCGCAATGAGGTGACAAACAAGACAGCAACAAAAACTTTTTTCTGCTCTTTTCTAATCTTTGCTTTATTATTTTCTTTTCTGAAATGCTATATCTAGACTCTATATACATATTAGTTCAATTAAACAACATAAGAATGGAAAAATCCCTCTTTGCTCACAGAATTATGTAACTTTGATGCTTGCAGTTATTTTTGATCTTAAGGTTCATAGGTTGTAGGAATGTACCTCTGTTTTACTAGCTAGGAGTCTATTTTCAAAAGCTAGTTAGAGCAGGAGTAGTTTAGTTTTTTTCCCCCCGCCATGTCTGGGTTTAGCTACTGCCTGATTTAGCTATGAGGAATAACAAACTGAATCACTGTCAGTTCATCAAAATGGATTATTTCCATTTACAGAAAGGGATAAATTAATTGACACATTTAGTTGTGGCTTAGGCTATGTCATCAGCTAGCTTTTACTTAGTATAGGTCTCTTGCTTTAGCTGTCTAGCTGTTTCTCTGTGAGTGCAGCAATGGCTTCTACGGCTGACCGATGACAGTTAGGCTTCTGCTGTTATCACAGACATTACGCATTTCTTTATCAATATCATTTTGATATGGTGAATCAGATGCCAGAAAAGTCAGATAGCGGTAACTAAAATTCACGAGTTCTTTTCATCAGCTTTTATACATTTTTATAAATAGTGTTTTTTTATACAGTACACTCCAGGGAATATCAAGCAAACCGGTGTTGGGTTGTTTTGATTAATAATTGAATTATCTGTCTTTGCAAATGGACTGACAAATATGTTGCAAATGAATATGCACAGATATCATATTCTTAACTTTCCCACAGCAAGAAGAAGGATTGAAATATTTGTGCCAAAGCTTGGTGAACGTCTCCGCAGAAGTAAGATAATATTACAGGAACAAGTCCTCTCTCTCATTAACGTAACTACAGAAGGAATGACGCAATCCTCAGTGCTTGTTAGTTATATTTTAACTTGGATCTCAGTGTCAACACCACAAAGGATTATTACAAGGCACAGTAGTGTGTCTCCCTGTCGCTCTGGTTGCCATCAGACTGTAATGTCTGACAATTAAGATCTAATCTTTCCCACTGGCTCTCACAGCTAGCATGCCAGCCCACCACTGATCAAGATAAGCAACAATCGCTTTGATTCCTGAATTAGAGCGTAAGATCTGTCGTCCCCATCTCCTCACATTACCAAGTACACTGTAGCCATCTTTTATCCGGCTAATATTATACTTGGCACAAGTTTCAGGTTGACGTGCAAAATAATGAAGGAAGGAAGAAAAAGCATTCCTTCTTTCTGCTTTTGGAATGTTTCAGTGTTTTTTACCTCAGCCTCGGCTTTTGTTCTGGGCTTTGCCTTTTCAATAATAAATAATGCATCTGGTTCATTAGTTTGTTCACTCTGAGGTGGACCGAGGAACTCTGTTTCACCTCAAGGTCATAAATCAAGCAGAAAATGCTGTCAGGAATAGGAAGTCAGAGTCACAACATGCCTTCACTGGCTCGGGATTGCCAAATGTCAGATCCTATAGCATTTTTGGTACCCGCATGTCGTCACAGGCACGCCGCTCTCCACTAATGATCAAACCCGTGACAAATATGTGTGTGAGATATTTGGCAAAGAGGAGTTGCATTTGATTTAGTTGGCTTTGAAAGCTGTATTTCATTTTCCAAAAGGCTGGCAAGTTCAGTCTGGCAAGAAAACGTCCACGTTTTCCACGAAGTGTTCGCTAATGATGACGGGAAACGGACCGGCGAGGGAGCAGCGGGACGCGATAGCTCCTCCTTTTATTAGCTGTTTATTCGTTGGGTTATTAAAAGTGCATTACGCTCTGTATCATATAAACCCATGTGTGGGATTCTGAGATACACGCTATGTTAACTCCCCACTACCCTTGGATACACAGATTTGTTGCCCCGCGAGGAACATTTTGGACATTTTCGCCTTTTTGTCTCCAGCCCTCCATCTGGTCCATGCAGCCACTCGGCCACATCACCGGGCTGCCTGTACTTTATATTAGGACCAATGGGAATGATGCCACTCTTTCCATGGGCAAAACCCGAGCTGTGCTCTCACTCCGGCTCACTGTTGGCCAGCTTTCCCAGTGAGAGTGTATATTACATGCCTCTATGTGTATGTTGCTTATTAATCTGGGAAGTTGGCTTTTTCAAAAATCACTCTGTCGTAGATATTTTAAATCAAGATTTAGAGGAGAGATTTTTTTATTTTTATTTGAGTTACTTGCCGAATGCATTGGCAAGGCAGGGGCAGACATCCAGCAACCAATGCATCATACAGCATGTATTCCATTTAATAAAGCCTTTGTATGTACGCCATTCATTCAGTGAGAGTGACTCTGCGTCCAAGTTCGTTCAGCGTGTGCCCGGGGCGATGATCAACTGGCGCAGTCCAGTCACGTTGCTCTCCGTGATTAGATCTTACCCTAATTGATCGTTTCAGAGAAAACCATAACAGCAAGAGTCACATGATCGTCACAAGAAACGAAATAGATGTGTATACAGTATTGTCTGCTCGCCTGTGTGCATTTGTACCATTGTGTGTGCTTTGCTGGGTCTGTCTGGGTGGCAGCAGCCCAGGGAGATTTGCTCTGATTTAGGAGTGCCACGGGCCAACGCAGCATTACTCCATGCATGACAAAAATTCAACATGAGAAATGGCGAGTGTGCACGAGAGAAGGAGCCAGCTGGTGGAAACTGCACGTTCCCCGCAGCCTGAGCACAACAGCGTAGGGTTAGAAGCATGAAATGGGAGCTTTGTGTTTGACCGAACTACTTTTCATAATCAGCTGTGAATGATTATCCTTGTACATAGTGCCTATATTAACAGAGGAAGAGATAGTCTTACTACCAGTCACAAGTCAGATATATGGTATATGATAAACGTATTAGCTTTGTTCTCGAAATGACCTTCTCTTACTCATCTAAAGGGATCTGTGCAGGCATATGGCCAGTGTTCCACAAGCACGTCTAAAAGGCAAAAAAGCCTGATTCTGAATGGCAATGAGGTTGCCACCATAGCCTCCTCCTGCCTGATCTCTCTCCAAGAAGTGAGCGTGAATGAAACTGTATTTTGCATTTCATGCTACTCTCTGCACAATGCATCTTACAAATGCCAAACAGTCTCTTCTCAATAGGCATGCACGGTGCTGCACAGAAGAAAAGACGAGAGCTCGAGAGATGATGTTGCATTCCATGCAAGTAGCTCGTTTTAAGTGTCTTTTTGCAAAAACGAGAATAAAGCAAACACACATGCAAACCTGCCCTGCGGGCGCGATCAGAGGATGGGAGAGAGACACAGACGTAGTAGTGTGGGACTCTTCAGAGACACAGTGCAGCTTGTAAACGTTTTGTACAAACTGGATCAGCTGAACTACGATTCATTCTTTCCTCTCACATCGCCTGCTTAGAAAATACATTAATAATTAGTGTTAACAATGACAGGGGCATCTGCTCTTCATACTCTCTCAAACACACCGGGGCATGTGTCTGGAAAAAAGAATAGTAGGCCTTAACACCTGTTGTAGGCTTGTTTGATGTTCAATACCTGAGTTACCTGAAAAAAGAGCCGGTCTGTCTGACATGACGACCTTGAGAGAATTTGAGCCAAGCCCATCTGTTATATCCATGAATTATGGAGCAGACAAGTGGTGAAGGAGATGTGAGCAATGTCTAATCAGCCTGCTGATTGGATAAGGTGGTGCGAGTGTGCACAGCATGTGCGTGTGGCTTGCGACTTTGTCAGTCTCTGTACAAATGTCTGGAAAACACTACGACTACTGGGCAAACACGTGCACAGGCAGGGCACATTGTGCGAGTGGCTCGCCGGTGCAGCTGCCTACCGTCGCCGCCATGACCTCGCACGCCTGCCAACAGCAGGGAAAACAGAGTTTGTCAAATCAGAGCCGCTGCTGATGAGCAAAAACACAGATCCATATCCCACACATCGGCCAGCCAATCAGGAAACGGGCCTGCCCTGGGAACACAGACAGCAACTGAGCAGCGAGGCAGCGCTGAACACGCGTGTGCGCACACAAGCAGCAGAGACCAGAGCGGCCCAGTGGCGCACACACGCCCACGCTCACTCCCCGGCAGTCAGGCGGGGGGGTGTCGGGTTGCGTCTGGCTGGCGTGCGTGCACATATGTGTGTGTGTGTGTGTTTCCCTCTGGCCGGCTCTCAGCTTTCACTATGCTCGGGTCTGCTCACCATGTGTGCATCTGTGCATCTGTGTGTGTGTGTGTGAGCCTCCAGCGGGTCAGGTTCCCTTCTCACCATAAGACACAGAACGCAATGACAAATAAGAGTCTGATTAGTTCCTTCCTTCCACAGCAGCACAAAGCCCAGCCTAATGCCTGAGAAAACACACCGTCTGCGGGGAGATGGAGGGAGGAGGGAGTCCAACCTGTGGAGTGTTTGTCTTTAGATGGAAGAAGAAGAAGAAGAAGAAGAGTGAGTTGCGGGGGGATTGATGGATGAAGAGGGAGGGCGGGAGGGAGGGACCGGGGAGTGGATTGAAAGGGATTGATCAATGGAGTGAGGAGCTGAAGAGGCAGGCAGGGTGAGGTCTGGAGAGAGGTAGCAGGAGATAGATGGAAGCGTGCAAGAGGAGACGGAGGGATGGAAAAGCAGGGGATTAAACATGCAGGAGCTCAGGTGAAATGGTATCTCGCCTCCTGACCTGTGCCGAGGCTCCAAACCCTGACAGGGAAATGAAACGGACTGAAGGACTGCAGCTTGATGAACGCACACTCCTGTTTGCCAAGGCTAACGCGCTCTGTTCAAACACCCACTGGCATGTAGGGCGTGTGTCTTCATGCGTGCGCAAGTGTTTAAGGTGTCCACGCGTGTCCGTAGGCAAACAAGAGAGACATCTGTGACATCTGTTTCCAAACCTGCGATTCCGTCTCTGTCGCGCGCAACTTTATCCCGACAATCCGCCTGCTGCGTTATGAATGATTCTGCAGTCCACACGTTCAGTCATTTTCACAGTGGCACGGAAAGTCACGGCACTCGCACTTTCAAGTGGCGCAGGTCAGGACCCCTCATTCACAGCAGCAAATATGCCCTGATATCGGATTTATCAGGGATGAGTTAAGTGACTGCAAAGGCCAACAGACCTTTTTGACAGTGAATCACTCAGGTCTTAAGCACTCTAAAGAGACATGGAAATGCCTGAAGAATAATGAAAAATAAATGTTCAAACCATGTTTTTGTTAATTTATTATTCCCAGAGAAAGTTTAAAAAACTCAATATGTTGAATTTGTACGCGATTGCAGCATCTTTTATATCCTCCTGAGCGTGCACATTTCTGTAAATGAGACCATCTTGGTGACAACCAGTGCAGTCTAGGTGTTGTTTTTGGCCCATTCATAGCGACCCAGTGTCTTTTTTGATACTGCAACTGCGGGGGGCCAAAGTTGGACATTTTCAAATCCTACACAATCAAGCAAGCGATCGTATCAGCGGTAATTGGAAGTGTAGGAATCAATGTCTTGGGGCTTACATTCATTTAGACTATTATACAGTACTTTCAGTACTGAACCGGCCTTTATTTTGAAATATACATTGATTTTTGCAATATTATATTTCTATTTTATTTACTAATTGTGAAAAAAAATGTAGATTATTTTCTTTCTCTCTATGAAAACCATGTTATTAATTTAAGATATAAATATACTTTGTGGTGTTGTCGGCCCCCGGGCAGCTCTTACTCTCTTAATTTGCCCCTCGCTGTCTCTTTCTCTTTGCCCACCATTAAAAAATGAATTATAATCTCTAACAGTGTCACACTGTGCTTGAATGTGTCCTCTGAGTTTTGACATGTCTGTAGGTATCTCATGCTATAAGAATGTGTGTGTGTGTGTGTGGCAGGGGGCAGTCGTTAGCAGGCGAAATGAATAGTTGCCACCATCGTTCATAGTTCCCTAATGAGGAGCCTGGGCCCTTGCTTCTCCTAATGTCTCGCTGGTTTATACGTTCTGTGTGGCCAGGTTGCCTTCTCATCTCATGTCCTCTGAACACCCAGGGGCCTCATTACCCTACCGCCATTGTTTATTTGGAGGGAAGAAGCAAGGAGGAGAGGAAAGATGAAAGAAAGGTCTGTGATCGACTGTTTCCTGTCGCACAACCTTTCACAAGGCCAGGTTTGCTCTTGGGGTCTGCATTTAAAAACCCACCACAAGTCTCCGAGTGCGTGTGTGTGTGTGTGTGTGTGTGTGTGTGAATGTGTGTGTGCTTGTGAGACCATCGTTGCAATCTTTTGATGGAATTCACTTGATCTGCACCAGATTGCTTCTTGGTGTCATCTAATCCTTTCTGAGGGTTATTGTTTTGCTATTTTGGGCAGACTCAGCTCCCCTCCTCTGTGAAGTCTACAGAGCGCACTTTGAAGAGAGATGAAGTCACGGCTCGACCCAGAACCCTCGTAAATTGTAATTAAAAAACGAATTGCCTCTGATCATGTTACACAATTATTTGTTACACAGGAACATAGCTCAAAATCTGACAGGGAGGATGAGAAGGAGGAAGAAGGAAGGATAGAGTTTTAGGAGCAAGAAGGATGCATATCCAAGAGGCCTAGAAAACGTAAGTGACATTTTTGTCACTTAAACTAATGTATGGTGGCTATTTTTGCCATTTAGTGTTTGTCCTATTTCCATGAGCAGCTCACCAAACGTAGTTGACATGAGGTTGTGTGGAAAATTTCCAGTGTTTAATAGCAGAAGAATTTTAAGTTGTCTGAAATATTGGTAGTGAAACAACTGAGCAGGAAGCCGTGAGAATCTTTGAGCATTACGGTTTCTTTAGAGACATTTACACAGGAAGAAATCCATTGTCGATGAGATAGACAATTCATTTCTCCCACGACAGAAGCTTCAAATGACCATAAAGCAACACAACAATGAGACATGTTTCATTTTGAACGGAAGTTAATCCATCAAATAGTAGTTTGGAAAATACTGTTATCACCAAGGAAATATCTGGGTCTTGATGCTCCACTCCTTCACCAGTTGGTCTCAAACTTCTTCTTCTTCTAGTTGGCATCCAGCGTATTGGTGCATCACCGTCACCTTCTGCTCCGGAGAGTGGAACAGACAATAGACTTAATATCTACATCGCTTCAACAGTTAAGAAGCTCTCAAACTTTGTCTGATGTTTTGTGCTGGGTAGGTAGTGTACGGTGGGTTTCTATCAGATCTTTTATTTATTAAATATGTTTTTACTGAAAACACTAATAAGGGTAGCTGAATTCTCTGTGCGTGAGTTGAATTTTCATTACAAACGATCCATTTTACATTGCACATAGTCATTTATCCATTGTTGACACAAAAAAAGTGAAGTGCAGCTTTAATTAAATTGGGAACAGTAGTAAATAACTAACTGAGGCAGAAGTCTGAACACTAACCCCCACAATACACTCAAACTAAATGATATCTGACAGTGCAAAAGCATCCAATTCAATTCCATTCAATTCTATTTATGTAGGACCAAATCACAATTGATGTTATCTCAGGACACCTTTTATATAGAGCAGGTCTAGTCCGTGCTCTTTATAAAGCCAGCCTTTGTAATCCAGGGCTGGATTATTTTCCTTCATTTAATTTTCTAAACTCTTTGTAAGATATTGTTATTCGTGGCGCTGCTGACAAATTGTGGCAAAGGTTTAAAAGGTGCTGTCACATTAGAAGTGGTATGGCGCAAATTAACAGCATTGTCAGACGAAATAGCATATTGTCCGCTTTCACCGTTCAGAGCTCACCTTGGAAAAACAGTGGGACTGATTATAATGATCACCTTTAGTGAGACTATGAAGAGAAATGACAGGAATGGCTCATAATGTGCTGTTTTACCGTTGTGTTGAGAGAGAGACAGAAAATCAAGTAAACTTATTCAGCGAATTTTGCTGTGGTGTGATCTATTTTGTGAAGTGCATTAAACACAAAAACACGCAGGACACTCATTACGGGGGGGGGATGGATGGGGGACGCTCACAAAGTCGGAATAGACAATGCCGATCAAAGCGACATTATCAGAGAGTCAGATATCGATTTCCATGAATCTTTTCTCGCTTCCTTTCACAGATGAAAGCCTCGTACGTCGCTGGGAATGCAGCATCGTCCTGTATGAGTCGACTGGATTTAATAGGAAGATTAGCATTTCAATCGGCATTCAGCGCGCACACACACACATTTAAAACATTTCAATGAATAATGAACCATTTCCATAATCAGGGCCAAGGTGATTGAAAATATTGCACTGCCACAATCACTTCAGCTATTAATTTAGTCGATTTAAGGAGCTGTAACTGCTTTTAAAACTCTAAACTGCTTGTGTTTACAATGCCACTGTTATAATATTGAAAATGTTTTTTTTTGGAACAGAGCTACTAGTAGAGGAGCAAATCCTAGAGAAGGAGTGCGAGTACTATGAGCGTTGCAGCTGATTCCTTTTGTTTTGGCATGACTTTATAATCACATGAAAACTAATCTTAATGCATTGGCTGAGTTATAGATGCGGTGGGAGTGAATGGAGGCTTTAAAACACTTCAGCATTCGCCTGTAATGCGTTACGGTTTGTGTCATCATGATGGGCTTAGTCACAGTTGATCAGCATGCTATAATGAGTATTGTGAAATATAGAACAGAGTTTGTACTGCATAAAGGTGATGAGCTATAAATGCAAGGTGGCTGAATGGGCCTCCATAGACTTTAATGAAATATATATCTTATAATAACTCGTAAACAGTAAAGGTCACGCTGAGATTTTGTACAATTGATCAGTGTGTAATGTTGAGCACTTTAAATTTTAATTTGAAATATTAAAGGAGTTCATACTGTACAAGCTGATATAAATTTAATTTTATTGAGATATAATTAAAATGACAATGGTACAATTTAATAGTTCATCATTCATAACAAAGTCATAGAAGACAATTTTGACATATGAATAATGCTGGAAGCATTCAAACTGTAGGAGGAGGCGGACTAAATGTGTTTCTAATGAAATGTCACAGCTCAATAAATATGCGAATGTGGAAACGACAGAAAATAATGCACTTTAACGGCATGAACGGCATGTGCAGCATTGACGGTTTACAGGTTACAGGCGAGCCCAGAAGACACACAAAAGAATAATAAGTCGCATGCGAGACAATATGCGCGTGATTGCTGCTGCACGGCGACCACGCTAATTAGTCAACCCTGCCTCCTGAGGTCAGAGGTCAGGTGGCAGGGAACAGATTCACGGCGCGAGCAGCAAGCTTTAAAATATGGAATCACCTTGAGGGATCGTGCGTGTGTGTTGTTGCCGCCATCTACTCCTTCCTCCTCCCTCTTTGTCCTTTTCCTCCTCTGTCTGGTATTCTGTGCGTGCTTCTTTTTGTTGGTATGGGCTGTGTCTGCCAGAGACGTTGTAGACTCCCAGGGCTGTCTGTGTGTGTGTGTGTGTGTGTGTGTGTGTGTGTGTGTGTGTGTGTGTGTGTGTGTGTGTGTGTGCACATGCATCTGCTGCCATGCATGTATAATGACCACGAGTGCTTGGCAGTAAAAGCGTCGTCTGTAAATCACACGGAGTGCCAGGTGACCGGCGGTGCCACGCTCCTGATTTAGAGCTTCGCCATGATTCAAATGACGTGTCGTTTGGAACATCACACAGTGTGAGCTGCTTTACGGCAGCCAGGCCGGACGTTGTGCGTTTTGTAAATTTCCGAAACCAACAAGCCGACTCTTTAAATTGGTTGGCCGTGTATACTTAGGTGTGAAAAAGGGGAGATTTCCGGAGAGTGTTTGCGTTCATCAGCATCTGATAGCTCCTCCAACACAAAGGATTCACTGTCCTCCTGCTGTTCACTAAACAGTTTAGACGACTCGACACATCCTCGTCAATTCATGCAGCTGCTTAATAGCAAAAGTGATTAGAGGACGAATCAATTCTCTTGCTAAAATCCATTTTCAGGAATGCACTACTTGTGTTATGGAACAATGCTTTTTATGAACGGGGTCCCGGTTCTGTTTGCGTACATGCACTCCACTGAGTCATTTCAAAAGAGGAATGGAATGTATTTAGTAGTTCTGACACAACAGAGAGCAGAAAATCAGAAAAACATCACGTCTCCCATCTGTTAGAACGAGCGCTAAGATCTCCAAATGGCAAAAACTCCATCATTACACAGGTGACACGCATTTTTATATGCAGCTCTGGTTTGTAACCCCGCAGTCTCTGTTATAAACAGCCTCTATCCCTCACTTTGTTAGGAACAGGCATAAAAAGGATTGGCTCTCTGCTACAGTTGGACAAAGCGACTTGTGAACATGTTTTTCAGAGGCCTTAATTCCTGTCCCTCTCAGGCTCAACATGATCAAAGGGGCACATGAAAGCTCGTGTTTCCTCATTAACCGCTTCATTCAGACAGATTACAGCCTGACACAGGCTTGAAAATTCCGGTTTGCTCCTCTGTGAGACCAGCAAATATCTGTTCAAATCGTCTCCACACCTGAGGCCAGCAAGCCCACCAGGTCCTGCACCAGACCCAGGTAGGAAAAGTGGGAAATTTAGCTCGGGCCTGACTCCACTCATCAGTTGCTGTCAGATTTGGGAGTAAATGTCAAAACTCCAGCGGGGATGGCTGCTGAATATTTTTGTGAGTGTTCCTGGAGGCATTCGCGGAAGTGCGCAGTCCTGCTGGAGGGGCTGAGCATGGAAACATGTTCTCTTTCTCTCACTGTGCTGCTTCGCATTGGGAGGAGGATGGAGGCAATTACCAGCAGCAGCAGCTGAGAGAGGGCCAAGCCTCTGCACATCAATCAGCATTACTCCACCACCTCTGTGTGTGTGTGTGTGTGTGTGTGTGTGTGTGTGTGTGTGTGTGTGTGTAGGTGTGTGTGTGTGTGTGTGTGTGTGTGTGTGTGCATAAGGAAGAGTGTGTGAAAGAGCTCCTCCCAGTGGTGGCATGCATCACAACACCCAGCCGGTTAGAAAACCATCTCAACCACAATCTGCTCCAGGGTCTTAAATCTGAATGGAGGCCCTTTTTTCCCCTCTAAATTAATTTCCACCACCTAATTGCTGCGTTCATTACCAGGGTACAATAATGTCAAAAAACCACTGTCCTGATTTAATTTCCATGGCTGAATGTGAAATGAGTCGGAAAAAGAGGAGAAGCGCTTCGTGTGCTGCTTGTCATTTGGTTCATGTTGAACTG
Source organism: Gadopsis marmoratus (assembly GCA_036023855.1). NCBI lineage: Eukaryota > Metazoa > Chordata > Actinopteri > Centrarchiformes > Percichthyidae > Gadopsis > Gadopsis marmoratus. The sequence goes on along the minus strand of JAVQJF010016272.1, from coordinate 26,076 downwards.
CAAAGCAGAGGCAATTTAGGTTAATGTGGAGTGAGGAGGAGGGGAGAGGTTACGAAAAAGCAGGGGTAATTTGGTGTGGCAAATTGATGAGTCATCTTTTGTTCGGAGTCTTTGATTGACAAAAGAGCAGGGCAGCATTAGCATTCGAGGAGCCGGAAACGGTCTCGGCATGAATTTGTCATTCAGTCACTCTTTTTTTTTGTTCACATCGCAGCACACTCCCTCTCTCTCAAGCTTTATGTCGCTCCTCTGTTGTGTAGTCCTCCTGTGTTTAGGCTAATTACAGTTCTATTAAGCCCGTGTGTGTCAACTGTGACATTTCCACTGTTGGCGTAGCAACATTAGCGCTGCTCTCCCATTATGTCCGCATTAGGGACATCACACATTAGCCAAACTTTCCTCTGGCTGCACTTAACAAAAAGGAAAGGGGGGTTTGGGTGCAAAAAAAAAAAAAAAAAATAGCTGCCAAATGCTTTCAAAATTTCATATTATCTCCTCTGAATTCTGCATCGGCACTTCATTTAATGTCCCTAAAATTGCACTGCCGAAAGGTGAGTGGGAACAATCCTTCTCCCCTGATTTGTTCCCTGCTCTTGGAGCGCGATCACTCGAGCACCACCACCTCATGCATACTAAAAGGATGACAAAAGCACGACAGCCAAATGTTTATGCTCGGTGTCTCTGAGGTAGAATGAGTTCAAATAGAAGCGTGTTTGTTGCGCGTCTCGTCCACGGAGGATTGGAGGGAGGCCATGTGTGTGTGTCCATCGTGTTCAGGTCGCACTTCAAGGCCAAACTGGAGCGAGATGAAAGGAAAAAGCGGGGCGCTCTGTGTCCTGTGACGCATGATTGTTAGATATAACTCAGCCCTAGAGGTAAACAAACGAGGCTGATTTTCCATGGGGTAAAAGGATTTGAGGGTCTGGATGTGTTATCCATGATGAGGCAGCACAGCATCAAGGCCGGCGCTCTCTGAGCTGTGTGGGAACATGGACCTCTATGTAATGCCCGATGTAGGCATTGATTGTGCTTTTATCATATTATTAACTGATTCGGAACGCTGATATGATGTGGCAAAATTGCACCTTTCAACTCTGGACATCCATTTCTCCTTGCTGTGGCACAGCCTGGCTCCTCATCCATAACGGAACTGTCAGTGCCCTGTAGAGAGGAGCGCACTGCTTTTAAAGGGAATGAGCTGAGCTGATGTGATTGGCCATGACTGGCGCCAGCCCACAGACGCACCTACTGATAATGTGCTCCCCCTTATTCAACCTCTTTTACAGCTGAGTGTGCTCGACAACAAGAGCGGGACGACACATTCAATGGCTGTGGCAGAAACAAAAAAAAATAACAATAACGAAATCTGTATGTGACATAATGTACAGCAGGTCATGCAAACAGGTATCAGTGCAGGATTTCTTTTCTCTCACACTGCCCTTCATAACATATAAATATATTAATAGATACACTCTTAGAAATCGCTAGTTGCCTGCATCGATTTGTGCAATATTGAGAGGGATTTATGAAATGTCTTACACGGAGAAGGAGGGCGTGATGTTCTACACTCTCAGCCACAGTGTAGAAACTATAATTACATATTGTAGTTTTCTGACAGCTGTGGTTTGTATTATTGGACAATGAGAAATGTTTGCAGAAAATAGCGCCACGTTTTAATTGTAGGGTTCAACTATATTGGCAAATAATCTAGATACATTTAGCACATATGTGTGCTAAAACCTAATGCCACACTTAATATACTGTATATCTTATATATTATATTTAATGCCATATTATGCCATTTGTATATTACGCCGTTTTGTAAGAAAATATTGGTGAATCAATTGCATGAATTAAGAATAAAGTATTTGAAAGTAGGCAATTTCACTTAGCGAAAGTGAAATTTTCCATGTTAGCGCTGTCCAATCACCTCGCACAGATTTACCTGCTACAGTAGGGGGCCTCCAGGAACAAATAGGCCCCTATTACCCCCACCCACCCATTCCACTCTCTGTTTAACTTGTACAGTTTAATTGTATGTTGGTGAAGACCTGGGGCCAGGTAACATACAAGAAGAAGAAGACTGAAATAACGACTGTGCAACAATCTGGGCAACAAGATGCCCAGAGGGTCAGGCAAGATGTCAGAGCGAGACTTGTGTTTCCGGTTTAACAAAATGGTCTGTCTCTGTAGGGATCCTTTCCATAACGTTGTCAGACACTTCGAATAACAATCTGAGCCCGTCAGTGGGAGCAACAGGCACTTTTAGTGGACGCACTTTCACGGGCGCGGTTGCCCCAAAGGATTACATTGCAGGTTCACCGACGCTGGCCGAGGCAATCTACTGGGCCAGTTACCCTTTAACTCGGACCCTATGCATGTTGGGGAAATAATTTCTGTAACACCACCCAATTGGGAAACACATGTATACAATATTAAACACACAGTATCTCTCAAATATCTACCCCCACATCAGCAAATCTTGAATAGCTGAATAAATAAAACAGCGATTTGTTTCAATGAAGCCTGCTTTTTCGAATTACCTAAAGAAGTGTACGAGCGATCAAATTTTGATTTATTTTGTGCCAAAATTGTTGGATGTGACAGACCCAAATCATAAGTGCTGCAAAGCTGCAAGGATCTTGATTTCTGCACGCGCAGCACACTGTTCGTCTCAAGGACAGTCACAAAACGTACTCCGTTTTTGTCAAAACAATCTTTTCATGTCATGAGGCCTCTCTCCTCCTGCAATGTCTCTGCCTGAACCAGCCGCCCGAGGACAACTGCTGACGGGCTCGTAAATATCAGCAGAGATGGGAGTAATTTCCTAAGTTAGGTCTAGGAGTAGAAAGCGTATTAGTCCTAGGCCTAAAAGCAGCATACTAGCGTCATTCGGAGATTTGTGGGCCAGTTGGGACTGATTTCTAACCCTGAGACGTGTGAAGCTACAGGGCTGCCACTAAACCTGCATTACACTGTCACTTTTCTGTTCCATGACATATGCCCCATTTTGCATTTTCTGTGAATCACAGATGCACTGTTAAATAGACACAAATCTTGAGGCGTGTGTTATAAAACACTTTGAAAACGCTGCCATCAATATCATTTCATTACACTACATGCACATTGTGTCTCTATACTATAGACCCCATAGACAACGCAGCAACTATACGGATATATTTAGGGCCAGGTTCTCAGATGATTTAGCCACCTGTGCTTTATGTGTGAAACGTACAATGGGACATAAAACTGTAGGCGAGTGTGACTGACTATTAATTTATACGATTAATTTGTGAGTAGCACCTTGGAATCCATGTCATTCTTTGACATGCTACGAACAACGTTCACTGAGAAACCATGTTCCATGAAAGCAACACCTTTTCAATGAGTCTGCCACTGCCTTCCAAATCCCGTCCCTCTCATTTCACACCTCCAGTCGACTGCTGTTACTCACAATGGCATTGACTTTTTCAACGTGTCATGCATCATACAGTATGCCTACTTAACAATATATGCCAAAAATCCCTTTTAACATTTAACTCCTGTTGCCTTTACTCCTTATTTTAATAACTACTAACAATTTAATCACTTTATGCCTTTGTGTTATTTTTCGCTGTTATCTCATTTATTCCCCCCCCCACACGATTTCATATCTCAGTCCATTTGACCTCGATCTCGGGAACTATATCAAGTCAAAGAGGCAAAATGCTGCCAGGACTATGTTTCATTATAAATGTAAGAATCACATAACAGCTTAAAAAGTAGCCTCTTATCTGCCTGATCCATCACCTTCTCTATAAATCTCAATTTATATTCTACTTACACTTTACCTCTAGGAATAACAACTCCTGAAACAAAGTGCTCGCCACCTTTTGTGAATAATGCATACTAAATACTTCCCAGCCGCCTTCCGTCATAAGTCTCTGATCACAGATCTGTCCTGCTGTTTCCTTTACAGGCAAATTTGAAAGTAAGGAGACTGCGAGAAGGAGAGAGAACGTGGGTGAGAAGGGAACATAGCGCTGACTCAGAGACTGGGAAATGACCCGCGTAAGCCTGACAAGTTGTTCTCACTTAGCATACACGCATCTGACATCGGACGGCGCCTAGGGAAATGTCCCTGGTCAGTCTCATTCTCACAGACATCCCGAGGAGGGGACTATAAATGTGCATCAGCTTGTAAGAGATGTTCGTTCACAAGTGACAACATGAGCTCAAAAAAAGAGTATTACCAGAGGCTGTGTTGAGATTCTTTTGAAGAATGACTGGTGGTCGTAAGAGATAATCGAGGAAAAACGACCACCACTGAGACCACCAAGAAAATGTCCTTTTGGACGCTTTGGGGCTTGAAAACCTCTAAAACTTCATTTTCTAAAACTTGATTTAAAAGACATCACCAGTGCTATGTTGCACACATGTTGGCGTATTAACATCTTCACTTTGGAAAAACAGATCACCATTATCGTCCAACACCCTGAGTGTGGATGTTGGAATCGACAAAGTTGATTGGTGCACCCCTAGTGGAAACCTTATTGATCAAACATGTTAATTAAAATGCAAGGTCCTCGACATAAACGACCATGCTATATTATTCAAAGCGAGAGCTGCAGGACAATGAGACTAATATTTTGCATGCGTTCGGCCTTTTGATGTGGACTCCTGCTGAGTTTACACCGTTGGATGACTTTTATGATAGGCAATGCCTTTATAAACACAATAAACTGAAGCAACATGGTAAGGGACCAGATTACGATGCCTGTTAGCCTGAAAGAACCCGACGACCATCTGGGATAACTTGTGGAGAAGAACACATGTTATGTTACACTTATTGTAAAAATTAAGCAGGCTCCTCTTCAAGATAAGATTTGTACACATAATACAATTTTGATACTCTAAGTTCCTTTTAAATGTGGATGTAGGTACAAGTTAGAGAAAGACAAAGAGGTTAATGTGTTGTATGAGAGAGGTTGAATGAAGACAGGAGATAAGGGCCGTTCAAACGAGAGCGTCCTTGTGTGGGTTTGCCTGCGCACACAGGCAACACAAAAATCATTTCCAACCCGATTAGCTCTACAAGCAGCAATATCCTGAGGCGAAGGCAGAGTGTTTTGTTCCACCCATTTGCGGCATCACAGACAAGAAGCGAAGCAGGAGATTAAGAGCGGCGACTCTATGACTCTGAGAGAATCTTTGATGAGGACCCTTTTCATATGCATGCTATCTTGAAGTTATTGCGGATATAATGGATATCAAATGGAATATTTTTCTGTGATGTCAATTATCTTACACGATAATTGGCCCATGCTTATTATCAATATAGATCAGAGACTTAGACAAGGTGAGATAAGAAACTTGTGTGTTATGATAAAGTGTTGGGGAAACAAATATATATTTGCTGAAATAGGAGTTTGGGACTAATTCAAACCGTTCAAAGTGCATTGTGAAATGTCAGAACGTACATACCGTATGCATTAGTGATGAAGTCAACACATTTTTCTCTGGCCCTCAAACATTGACTTCAGGGAATACAAGGCAGGAACAGCACATTGAGGATATCCATGGGTTGAAAGCAACTGCAGTGAATATAAATCATTCTCTGTACAGCCGATAGACTGTACGTGGAAGATGCTGAGATAATTAAAATGTATTAGATCTAACTAAAGACCAAAGGTGGACAAGAGATAATCAAGTTCTAGTTATACTGTAGCACCTATTAGATGTACAATATTTGCATAAAGGCAGCAGGAATTTACAGTATGCTGACAGTTTCATTATTTTCATAACCATGCGGAAGCAGCAGCACTTGCTCGGCAACATTGTTTCTCACTCATTTAAAACCCAAATCAACAATTTCTTTCCAAACCAAGTGCTTGTCACCTCAAATTTGCATAACTGCTCTCTGTGCCCCCATAAATTTGCAAGACAAAACTCTAAGTTACTACCGTTTTGCATTGAAAAACTACCCAATGCCACACCACGCCCTTTTTCCACAAATCTGCATAATTCTTCCACTTCCACTGCACCATAAATGTCCATCAAAACTCCCTCTGCCGTCTTAAAATTGCATATAGTGCACCATCCTTCACCACAATGTTTGCATACAAACTCCCTAAAGTTCCATGCATCACCAAGCCTTATGTGAGTCTAATTGTCACGTTTGGGGCATGTATGGACCCTTCCTTGCTCACTCCAATCTTGAAAACGTGTCATGTTCACGTTGCATCAGTGCCACAAAGTTCGTTTTTCCTGAATGCAAAGTCATATTTTTACTACTTTTTAACAGTTGCATGGTAACCAGAAGTGCATACAGTAAATAGTGCTTGCCCTCAGCAGCGCTGACACCTGCTCCCACATTTATTTTTAACAATTTTATTATTGTGAAGCACTTCGCAACCTTGCTCTGTGAAAGGTGCTATACTAAATAAACTTTACTTACTTACCTTGTGGTTTTGCAGGGGAAAATGTCCTGTGAGATCTGGTTCACCTGTAATAAGTATTTTACTACTAGTACACTCCATAGGCTACTGGGTAGTGTATACTTTAATGATACATCATGTAAAACCTTAAGGGGTTCTTCACACCCCCTCATTCTGCAAAACAACTACCTAAAACAGTCAGATAAAAATGGGACAATAAATATTAGAATATTTTCCTTTTACATGCCGTGGTGCAAAACATACAGTAAATAGGAGTACTTACCTATCACCTTGGCCCCAGACAGAAAAGAATGTAGTTTTGACAGCTTTGGTTCAAACCACAGACTGTATGTAAAGATGGACGACACGTCTCTTCTTCCTTCCACTGTACAAACATTATGCCAAGAAATGCTCATAATGATAATGCTAACACATTCCGTTTTAGCAGGCGTAATGTCGAATGTGATACTGAACGAAAGCCGAGGTTTTGCTGAATCATTCTGTACTGATGTTCTTCTCCGGTGACAGGGCTGGCTTCATCTTTTTAAATTCAGATGAATGACATCAAACTTGAACTTCAATGAGTTAAGTACAACTTTACACCTCTCTAGCTTTCAATGAAGGCAAAAGTATCCCTAAATGAGAACTGTCATTATTGTGAAGCCTGCTCAGTCATAATGCACTATGCTAAAATATAGTGGGCTTGGGTCTAGATTTGATCAAAAAACGAGATAAACTCAGAAATGCAACCACAGATGCTTTGAAAGGGCCAGAACAATTGCGAGTCGCTGGGGAGAATCTGCGGGGTTGGAGAGTTGGAAGCCAATTCCAGTCCTGTTTTTTAGATCTGTGTGGCCTCAATCCCTCTGTCTCTCACTCCCCACTATTTCTCCCACTTTTCTGATAATTAATAGGTTATTAATATTTCAGCAAAGAACAGAACACACACACACGAGGAAGAATAGACACATTACATTTGAGTTCAGCTATTGTTGATGTCAAATTTTTGGATATTGTTCTTCAATATCCCCACTAAACTTTAAGGAGATGGACTGGTTATTAAACGTGACTGTACAGGGACATGAGGCAGGACTGATTATTAAAGCTATACGAGGGAATAGGAAGATGGTGGGATTATCAATTCCAATCTATGGATCTGGGTAAAAAGGCAATAGCTGTACGGAGGAACTCATCTGAAGCAGGAGTTGAGCTTCTCTCAGGAGACATAATTAGATGGAAAATCTTTGATGATGAGAAACACTGTTAGGCGGATTTTCAGTGCAGTGTATATGGGATTAGCTGTACATTACATGGGGTTCTAATCCATAGCCACACTAAGCCAGGAATTAGCATGCATGATTAGCATTTTAAGCCAGCTATTAGATGAGAATAATACTGTAATTCACCTAAAATGGCTTGCAGTGTTTTGACTTCTCTGTAGTCTGCATGAAATATTCCAATAACCTGAAACGGGAGACATAAACAGACTCTTGGAGAAATCCTAGTGGAGTAATACAAGCAAAAATTAACTACACTATTTCAAAATGTTTATTTACTCAGGGAAGATTTTCCAGCATGGCTGGCCCTTTTTTCTGCGGTAACCTGATTCTCACTTGTTACATTTTTGGAGCCGCTCAGTACAACCAGGCTTCTACTCTTGGCCTATGAACAGCTCCTCGGGAGCAAGTAGGGCTTATTAATGTCAGCTGTAGAGCGAGGAGAGAGTGCTTCTCATTCAGTTCCTCTTCTCAGGCTACCAGATGGTCTCAATCTGAACTGGCTTCTTTCCGGCCACAAGCCTTCCCCTACTATCCTTTGGGCTAATGCTGCATCCATATAGGATCTATGAGCAACTGTATAGAACCAGTTGAAGGAAAAGTGTTCATATTGAACTCTCATATTTCAGTGATTGGAAATGGTCTGTTATCATTCCGTCAACTTCTGTACATTATGCTGAAATCACTCATTATCTCCATAAGCTTCCTCTGAAAACACATCTTTTTATTGAACCAATGTTTTTCTTTGCAATTTTAGACACAAGGCTAAGAGTGTGTGTGAGGCTGCACTTTGGCACATTTCTGCTTTGAGCTAAATGCTGACATCAGTTTGGTAACGTGCTCACAACAACCAGGCTAAAATGCCATTGTTTCACAGGTAATGTTTATCATTGCCACCTTCACAGTTTAGTGAGTGAACAGTGAGTAAAATGTACCAATTAGCACTACACACAGTAGCTGGGGATGATGGGAATGTCATTTGGTCATAAACTAAAGTATTGGACAAATGAGAAGTAAGAGGGTAATCAAAGATTAGGAAACATCCTCGGGGCACCATGGATATCTGTACCAAATTCCATGGCAATCCAAAAGCTATGTCGGGGAGAACATTGCTAAGTCCTGCAGACTGTACTGTATCTTAAAGAATGATTTCCCTGGCCTCCATGTTCCTTGAGCCTCTCTGAGCTTGTCTTGCAGATGCCCTGTTCCTGCATCAGTATTCCACAGATCACTCCCCCTCCTCCTGTGTGATTGTGTTTTTGTGCAGGGAATAAGAGCTGATGTGGCTGTCTATAGGTAGAGCAGCAGCTCCCCAGAGTCCAGCCACCGGGGCAAAGCTCAGCCCCTGATTCCTAACATCGAATGGACAGGAAGAGCAGAGGAGCGAGGGGTGTGTGGGCTTGAACTGTATTTCTGAAAAACAGTAAGGCACACACAGATGGGCAGACGAACAAAGACAGACGCAGAGATAAATACAATGCACAGATGTCCAACATTTCGATTGAGTCATCCATGAGCACAGGCTCTGAGATATGCCGCCGTAAAATCATCGCATTACACATAATGTCATTAGAAGTTCATTTACATAATGCTTGGAGACACAGTAAATATGTGCACACTACACTGGCAGTGGTGTGGAAGGGATGGGAATTGGTAAAGGGACAAGAAAAGCGCTTGACAATTGGCCTGTCATGAACACACAGCTGTCACGTCTGTCCATCGGGAGCAACTTAGGTATTAGTGTCTTGCCCAAGGATGCCTTGAGGCTGGGATCGAACCGCCAACCCAGAGATTAGTGGATCTTAGATTGTTTCAGAGATTCGAATAGGTGCAACAAGTCCTCCGAGTTCCACGACCAAATACATTGTTTGTCCGTGTCCTCTCGAACGGCATATAAAGAGTTTTCTGATCTGACGTCACTATCGGCAGGATGACATAATTTGTCTATTAAAATATTATAATAACGCTATGGTTAAGGTTTGATTAGGTTTAGGCACAAAAACAATGTGCTTAGGTTTAGGGAGAAATCATGGCTTGGGTTAAAATTACCAGCTCACATGGGTTAGGGGACGTTGGCCGTCGTGGTGACAATAATAATCATGTGGTTAATGTTTGCGGATGATTGCGGTCAAGCTCAAAGAAGAAAAACAACGTTAAATGTCGGTTTGACACAGGAAACAAACAGCAGTCTCCCGTGTTGACAGCCAATGTTTTCTTGACCCTTTCATCCCCCCCGACCTCCTCCCTACATGGACTCTCTAATAATGTCACCTGACATCCTCCTTTGCTCCCTCCATAATTGCTATGGTGAAAGTAAACATGTTGTTTAGGGACACTGGCTGAAATGTCTGATGCTGTTGTTCCTCTTGGGCGAACAAGTCTCAATACGTGTTGTGTGCTCATGGCTGTTTCCATAGGTGGAAAAACAACTGAGTCAATCAGAGCTCGGTCTGCAGGATTAAAAATAGTAACAGCAACAACAAGCATGGATGAGATCAACATAACCACACAAGTTGTTCTCTGTCGTTTTACAGAAATAAAGACTTGGCATATGGCTTAGATCGAGTTAGGTTAACTGCTCCAGCGAGACAAATCACTTGCTACTCATTATTGGTAAGGGCAAATAATAGCTGCTCCCAAAAAGCAGAGAAGCTATTCCATGAACTCAGAGAATAATAACGAAGTGAAATAAAATGGCAACTCAGTCTGACCATCTGGCTTCTTAGGCTACATCCACAGTAATATGTTTTCATTTTTTAGCGGCGTTTTACAACATAACCTATCTCTGCACACAAAAGCATTTTATCGCTGCTTCAGAAATAATCTCCGTCCATACTACACGCCTGAAAAGGCACGTCACATGACCATTCACCTCGGAGTAGTGCGAACGCTAGGCGTAAACGTAACAAAAAAGGCACACTACTTCCTGCATGAACGCTGAATGTTGGCATTAGATGTATCTAAGGTATCTAATTCACTGGATTAGCCAAAAACAGACTGTCTGGTTATGTTATCTACTAAACAGTCTCTCAATGGAATGTACAGAAGATTTACAATACCACGATATATATCAACATCACTACATAAAATAACGCATGCCTTGACAGAAGATTTCTATCCATACCCTTCTGTGGAATACATGAGCTTAAAAACAAAAGAAAGATTGGGTAATCCATACTTCATGTACAATAAAAGCACATAAAGGCATAAAGAAAAAGAATTATTGACATATTTTCTGCTCACTAATGATCCTGTCACACTAATAATATATACACCTCAAAAAAAGTCACTAAGGCAGAGGCCATCTACAGTATACTAGCAGGCCCCAGAGTGTTCATAATGTGCCAAAACGCTGTGAAATTAACTCGCTTTCCACCTTTAATCCCAAGTGAACCGAGGCACTGCTGTTGAAGAAACAGATAAGAGTGCGAGGACGTGTAGGGGAGAGTGGGGCAAGATGAGCCAGTGGGAAAGTTGACCCACCCCGTTTCTAGGCAATTTGTTGTCATGTGACCATAAATTCAGGAAGCACCCATCATTACTATCTTGCTGTGATGGAGAGAAACACATGGGAGAAGAACATTTTATTTGCTAGTGAAAGTAAATGTTCTGCATGTCAGGTATAATGAATGTTATTCATTCATTCATTCATTCATTCAAAATGTGTATTATACATGTTGGTGATTTGCCAGTAAAGGGTGGAAAATCCATCAGATCAGTGGCAAAAGACAGAAATACTGACAGGTCATCCTGCGGAGTTACATAAAAAAGAAGGAAGTCAAAACAGTAGGGTACAGTGGAACAGGAGAAGCTAAGAAGGTCTTCACAGAGTAGGTAGAAAAGGAGCTTGCAGACCACATCAAAAGGTTGGCTGACCAGTTCCATGGACTTACTCCAAAGAAATGCTGTGAACTGGCATTAGAATTGGCAGAAAGAAACAACATTCCTGTCACCAACAACTGCATAGAGAACGGTTTAGCAGGTAGGTTATGCAGGAAATGACATGATACAGTAGGTCAGAAAAGGCTAACTTATCTTGTGAAGTTAAATGCAGTATCTTGATAGAATAAATTATATTCTCTTAGGTCGCCTGCCGTATGCCTGAAGCAACACCTTCGGGAAGAGCAACAGCCTTCAATAAAACTACATTCGGGGAGTTCTTTGGCAATCTGGCTGAAGTGATGGACAGGTGACAGAATTACTATATTTGACAACATTAATAACTATTAATGGCAACTATATACAACAGTTAAGTACATTTACAACAGACTGGCATGTGTTTACCTGTCAGCCACATTTACCAAGATATCTTCATATTATTCTGAACTCTTCTGATTCTTACCATGACTCTTTCATGTCTTAATGTCATAAATTCCCTTCAAACATGAATGTTGATGAAACAGGTGTCACCAAAGCAGGTAGTGGCAGAAAAAGGAAAAAAGCAAGTGGGTGCCATAAAGTCTGCTGAAAGAGGAGAGCTTGTGACTGTGGTCTGTGCAGTCAATGCTACTGGGAATGCAGTCCCTCCCATCTTTGTCTTCCCGAGGGTGAGATACAAAGACCAATTCATTACAGGAGCACCTCCAGGATCAGTTGGTACCTCCACCAGATCTGGCTGGATCAATGAAGACACATTTGCTGAATTCCTTGAACATCTGGCTCAGCACACCAACTGCTCCTCTCACCATCCCATGCTGCTAATCCTTGATAACCATGGGTCCCACATTTCACTGAGGGCATTGGATACAGCAAAAAGGAAGGCTATTGTTATCCTCACAATTCCACCCCACACCTCCCATCCCCTACAGCCTCTGGACAAGAGTGTTTATGGTCCAGACATATTACAACAGAGCACTTTATGGTTGGATGAGATCTAATGCAGGCAAAACAACCAGCATATACCAAATCCCTGGATATGTAAATGAGGCTTTCATGTCAGCAATGACGCCACGAAATATCTCTTCTGGATATAGGTCCTCTGGGATTTTCCCTTACAACAAAGATATTTTCTCTGATGCAGATTTTGAACCATCCATGGTGTGAGACAGGCCAAACCCTGAGCTGCATTCTGCTGCTGCAGATGATCCATCTGTGGGTTCGATCTCCTTCTCTGCTGAGCTGCCTTCACATGCATGTTCTTCACCAGGTGGCACAGATTCCCACCCCAGCCTCCCTGGATATGTGTCTCCTACTGAAATCAGCAGCCCAGAGTACAAACAATGCAAAAAGCGTGTGAAGACAAGAATCCTGTCTGAAAATTTAAAGGGCTCATGAAAAGAGAAATAATAAACAGAAGGGGGGAATGCAAAGTAGCATCAAAGAACAAGGAAAGCTTAAGAAGAAAAAACCAAGAAGACAATCACAGTGTACAGCAGCTCTGAGGAGAGTGATGTTCCCATCCCACTTGATGGTACTTCTGAGTATGAGAGCTCCGAGGAAGACTCAAATCTCAAATCTTATAGTTGGTGACTTTGTCATAGTAAACTTTGCGACCAAACGCAAGAGCTACCATTACAATGGCTTGGTTGAGAGCCTTGAGGGCAACGAAGTGAATGCAAGATTCCTCAGAAGAATCCGGGGGAGCACTAGCAAAGGGAAACCTCAGCCTCAAATGGTTGAAGGAACGGCAAGGAGGGAGCACCTACTCATATTTCCCTGCAACCTTGATGAATGGAATGTTGAATAGTTGCAGTGGTCTTGAAGATCTAACTGGAGGTTTGTTCTCACAAGTTCAGAACTGTTGTGAATTAAAATTACAAGAGAAACTACTGGAGGGAATAACTTTCTTGCTTTCTTATACATGACTGGATGTCAGCAGATTTGAGCTTTCTTCATTAACATCATTTTTTGTAACGATTTTTATGTTGTCCTTTTAATGGATGGATGACGGCCCTCATTTAACAGAAATGTTTAAAATTGTTTCACCAATTTTTTGTTTGTTAATTATGCTCAGGTTTGAACTTTAAGAGTCAGAAGGTCAATTTACCCCCAGATGGCTCAACTTGACCCCCACTGACTCGAGGCAAGTTGAGCCAGAGGACCACTTTTTCTCTCTGGGCTCTTTGTCATAGATGCATTTGTATCATTTCAGTTGATAGGAGACATCCTGAAATAAGTGTACATGTGCAAAAATACATATATATATATGCAAAAATTGGCTCGTCTTACCTCACTCTCGTCTACTCTGCACGTTTGTGTGATTGTGTGTTTATTAGCGGAAAGGAAGAGTAAGGAATGGTAGAGATGAATACGCTCTATAGCAGACTGTGTTTAATTACATCCTTAAGAATAGAATATGAAGGCATCAATTATGCCCAACTCGCCTACCAAATGTTCTGCATTAGGTAAACAGGAGGATACTGTTTACTCTTGACAAATGCGCTGCAGAGAGCATGAATAATTGTGAAGGGCACAACCTCTGCCTTACACAGATTAATATTTATGATGGCAATTTTGTCTTTTAATTTTCTCTGAGAGCTCGGCAGTGACCAGGGTCTATAGGTGTTGATTGGAGGGAATCAAACCTCGGTGGAAGGATATGAGTGTGTAATCCAAATGTTTTGGCTTTCATTCTTTATTTCATCACCCTGGACTTTTGCTTGGCTGAACCCGGGGATCGATCAGAGCTAACATCACGTTTTATTATGTGAGACGAGAAACTCTCCCCGTTTCTCTCACACTCACAGTGCTTCGTATAGTTTACCTTTACTCAACCTCATCTCAATAGCGCATCGCTCCCTTTGTCTGAACTTTCACATACAGAAGTGAACAACTTCTACCCATAGTTCTTGCAGGAACTCATGCACTATGTATGGCATCGATCAGAGAACAAACACAGCACTTCCCTGCCTCCTCTGCTCCTCTCACGTACCCCTAGAGACATTGTTTATCTTGTTTATATGTTGGCCCAGTTGCCTGGTCTCGAAACTGTTTGTTGTTTGTTGCCTCCCCTGGCAGAAGTCGTGGACAGTGAAGCATCGAACGTGGGCACGATCTGATCTCATTTCTTCTCATTGTTGTATTTCACTCCATCAAACTGCCAATCAACAGTCAACCTGACACACAAAAGCACAAAGAGAGCGAGGAGCTGAGGAAAAGGAAGGTAATGCCTTTCAGTATATACAGCCAAGTGAGATTGAACGAGGGTATGCGTTCTCTGCCATGCTGTCAGATGGAACAGGTTGATTTTTTCAAGATTGTCTGTAGACCACACCATCCTTCATGTCAGTGGTAAAAGGTAAACCTACACATACACACACAGACTAACAGTTGCCATAGTAACATCAATAGTTGTGGCTTCACAAATAATTTCGCAGACTTATTAGTGACATGCTTCCTTCCACACGCAGCCCATTATTACCTACAAAACAAATGAAACCTCATATTCTTAATAGACTGCGGTTTAAATGGCAATTCTTCCTTTAGCGTTGTCATTTCACAGGGGGAAAGAAAAACACTGATGTAAATTTGACTGATCCCCTGGACTCTCCTCTTTTATGGTGGCATTGAAAACCTCGATCCCATAACCGAGCACACATCCAGGTATTTAGAGGACCTGCACTGAATGTACAAACAGCGGTGGAGACAGAGGGGATTGCCAGGGTGTCCAGTGCCACCCCAACAAACTGATTGGCCACCCCCAAATAACAGCATAGTATATCGATAGCGAGTGACATATATCTCATTGTGCTTGTCTGTCTTTGATAATTATACACATTTTTGTTTAGACCCCTCCAATGTAGCCTTTTCTAAATGTTTAAAATTGCCACTGTGTACAAAGGATTGAGGACATCTTGCTGTTATTGAGCCAAAGCTCCTTTTTGCACAAATCGCCTCCAAGCTTCAAAATCCGTTCCCTTGCTTCTCTTCATTTCTGTCTCCTTATCAGTGATTGGCATGGATTTAATAAGGCAAATCAGCGAGGGATAATAGCTTTTACCTGGATTCCCCTCATCAGTGTATTTGAGGCAAAGAGCATATCTAACGCACGATAGGTGAGCTGCGTGTATTTGGCACATGGCTGCCACTGCTGTGTTCGCCGGCTACTTATTCCTCATCGATGGAGAACGGTCTTTCTGGAACGATGAGTCTGTAAAGGTTGAAACGTCTGTGAAATGAAGATGGTCATCTGGAAAAGTTATGCTGGCACTGATAAGAGTTCACCTTCTTCTGGATATTTACGCTGATGACATGTAAATAAATGTTCCCTTCCAAAACTTGTACACCTTTGATTGTGCTGATTTTTATGCTGATGACGGTATCGCCCTGCAATACCATTGATGGCACAGTTAAAAATGCCTCTGATGCAGCATTTAGACAACAGGGTGCTAAAGCTGCTTCAAAAGAATCAATACTTATGAAGAAATGTTAAAGCTAATTTATCACCCATGATGCTAATGTTAAGGAGAGTAGAATTTCATTTGATGTGCCGTAATTTCACCTGTTTTACTACTGATATCATATTATCAAATGATATTCAAGATATTAATAAGAACAATTTAAAATTGAGCAATCTCAGCTCGACCGTTTCATTCTTCTCCTTGCAAACAGCAGTTAACGACACTCAAGCCGCCCTGTTCTGGAGCTTTCAACCATATCACAGGGTCTTCATCATAACGGCACATCTGTGCGATAAGGTTGAAAGCTCCAGAACGATTGAGCAAATGGACCATGAGTGCGCATGGCTTTGTCAAATAGTGCAAATGTTACAAAAAAATTTTCAAAAACAAGCAGCCACCCTACAGTTTAGAGGCATTTACTGAGCAGCACACATTAGCTCAGACGTTAGCTCAGACGTTAGCTCAGACGTTAGCTCAGACGTGACTGACCGCATGCAGCATTTCCTGAGACGTCTCATAAACAGACTGCAGGCTAAAACAAGGCTGGCCATCTCAACACAACCATCCCTGCACCAAGCTAAAACGTCCTCCAGCAGTCTGCCCTCTGAACGCGTCGAATCAACCCTCCATCAAACTCACAGTGAGATCCTGAAAATTCCTGCAAGCCTAAACTGTTATATGTATGACTTCCTAATGTAAAGTCTAAATACCACATATCAAATTCACATCCCCCTCCCATTACATGGGTGACTACAGGAGTCTAAGGATCGCAGTCTTCTGTATTTTAGAAGCTAAATAATATGTTTCAGATAATGAATAATAATTAATAAGGTAATTTGTTTCTTGAACGGATTATGTCTTTATCCAAAAAGACAGCCCACGCGCCAATTAAATACAGACGTTAGCACTTTATGTCAGCTTGAATCAGTTATAAGGATACAGACTGTATAACAAGCATTGCTGAAGAGTATGTGGGCTGTGTTAAATGCTTACTCGTATAGCGCTGCTCTCGCCTTCCTGTCTTAAACTTCTTAAATCACAGGTGTCTCAGTAGCAGCTGGAAGTCGCTTCTATTCAAATGCCGCAGTTCCCCTGAGCACACATGGCAGATTGTTAATTACGACAAGTCTGGGGGGAAATTACTTTATCGATTTGCATCAGGCCAGCTACTCTGAGAGAGAATACAGAGAGGCTGAGGCCGAATGTGATTGAGTCTGATCTTTATATAAAACAACTTCTTCTGTCCAAGCTGCCGTAGCGAGTGCTTTATGTCACATGCGACAAATTTACCTCAGCCCCATAACGTCTTTATCAGTTATGCATCGTTGGAACTTTGCTGCTGGGGCGAAGTCACCCAGCTTTGGGGCGCAGCATTCCTCCTTATGTCTGAGAGTGTGTGATATGGCACTGCTGGCTGCACCTCTGGGAGTGCTGCAAAAGTTCAGAGAGGGAAAGGAAGGTTGGGCAAGAGGGGTTGAGTGGCAAAACAGAGTGGGACGAAAGAGGAAGAGCATGAATAGAGGGGGAGCGAGGGAGTGAGTGAGAAATAAAGGGAGGTCAGGGTCCCAGGTGGGAAGTAGAGGGACAGAGGAAAAAAAAGAGAAAATGTAATGCACCAAGGCCAGAGCCAGATAGACAGAGCCACTCTGGGCAATGGAGACATCAGGACTGACAGAACTGGACAGAGTCCAGGTAAGAAAAAAAAAAAAAGACAGGCTATAAGGGGAATTAACTGAAGGGCCAGGGGCATGGCTTCAACAGCCACGTCTGGAGAACTGACAACTGTAGATGTGCCAAGAGACACTGAGGAAATATGTCAGGCAATCAGCTAAAGCTGACAAGCGTAGCCTTGGTTGCTAAAAATCTATTGACTCGATAAGAGCTGACTGCCTGATATGTTTCTGCCCAGCGAGGTGGGGGTAGTGCGCTCTGTCCAGCATTATACAGTATTTGCTTGTGTTGCGCGATGAATAAATTTCAGTAGTCAACATGCAAAGCAGTGTAAAAAGGTAAACTTATCAACCCCCCCTCACCCCCTCCCGTCTTCACAGCTATGCTCTAATTGCTCTGGCTTCCAACCTCTGATATGTACAGTGTATCTGCACCTGCCAGCGTGCTGCAGCAAGGCCACACAAATTAACACATGTACACAACACTTCTTTTTTGTAATCTGCACTTTATATAGAAATCAAATCGTTAAATGAGAGAACGCATGTCAGAGAAAATAAGAAAACAAACCGAAGTCTTTAATCTATAATTGATCTGGGACGGGCCTAGATGTTTAGCCCTTCCTTCCCTTTGATGAGCATGTACCATAGCTGGTCTGGTTAATAGCACCCGCCACATACAGACATTCAGCAGAACACATGATGGAGTTGTCTGAAAAATTTGCTTCCTTGTATGGCCAGCTATTAAAATTGCTGCTATGTTTTTGCGGATGGACCTTTCTTTCGTTCTTTTGGAAACACTGATTTCATTTCCTGAAATGCCTTTCAGGGCCTACAGTAAGCCATAGCTTTTACCCTTGTTTAAATTCCAAAGGACGAACCGTTTGCATTGTGAATGTCGATAAGGGCTGATTACACAAGCTCTATGCTAAAACACTTCACTGGATGTTTATCTACTTCGAAACCATCTCATTATCTCATTATCTTTGCATTCTGGTGAGTCTTGGTTTGCAGCATTGTGTTAAATTCGACTTATTAACACCTGCCTCTATCCTTGAGAAAAGAGAGAAAGAACGTACAGGTTGATGGGAGGGATAATCTCCACTGTGTGGTTATTTGTTCAAATGTACCGGAGATGTTATTCAAATGGCGTTGGGAGGCTTATTCATTTCAAGTACATTATGTGTAGAGGTCAGGATAAAAACTAAGAATGTGACAGACTGTGAAGGTTGACTACTTCTTGAGGTAACTGTGGAGTTAATTGAAGTCCCATAGCACATCGTTTTCATGCCGAGGGCACATCCCTGTCACATAAGCATTTCTGATTTATTGATAGATATGCAGAGCAAAACAAGTCTACAGCCACGCTAGCAGCTCTATGGGGCTGAGCTAAATGCTAACGCGCTCACAGGCTCACAGTGGTCCTGCTGATGTTTAGCAGGAATGTTTACCATCATCACCATCTTAGTTCAGCATGCACAGCCTCGTGGCTACCTGGGGTCAGGGGACACAGGGAGACTGACTGAGGCTTTTTGTGTATAAACTTCATGACGTCCTAATCGGTTGACTCTATGTTGATGAATGGTAAATGGACTCTTTCTTATATAGCGCTTTTCAACCGAAACAGTTCCCAAAGCGCTGTACCAGTAATCTAATGAAGATGGCGTGTGATGTCATTTGCAGCCCATCAAATGCTGATATTTATACATTTGATAAGAAACGTCAATATTAACAGCAGCATTGATGTGTTTCATCCCAGTACAGTCATATCATTTAGTTTACTGCTCAAAAAACACGTTTAACTGTGCAGTACCTCTTTAATGCTTATAAGTTTGGTCTATAAAGTTGTAAAAAATTTTGAAACATGCCCATCACAATTTCCTAGAGCCCAAAGTGACGTTGTGATATAGCTTTATTTTGTCCAACCCAACAGTCCAAAACTCACTTCGCTATAATATCTGACAAAAAAAAGCCCCAAATTTTCATATTTGAGAAGCTGGAACTATGACATGTTCGGCATTTTTGCTTGAAAAAATTTATATTTTATTTAGAAAGTTGCCTAATCACCTAATCCATTAATCAAATCAATTATTTCAGCTCTATATTGAAATTTTGACCTGATACTGGCGCTAGATGAAATGTTCTCTGAAACGATATACATATCTTGAGGGAGACATGAATGTCTCTGATTTCATGGCAATCCATTAGGTGCAATATGTCACTCAAAACCACAAATGTCAACCTTGCTAGAAGTCAGTGAATCACCAACGTCACTAGAATACATCACACATGATAGGGATTCATCCTCTGATTATATCTGGTATACATTTCATGGCAATCCATTCAACAGTCCAGTAGCAACATAAGTTCACGGGATCAGCAAAGTCAGTAGGCTTCATCTTCTGTTTGTAAAAAAATTTAATTCCATCCAATGATTATTGAGACTGTATATAAAGATGGACAACGCGTCTCCACTTCCTCCCACTCTACACAAATGAAACCAAACTTTCACACACTCGCTTGGTTAATAACTAATTAAAACAAAATTTTATTTGACGTGTACTTTGATTTCTCATGTTGGCCCAGTTCGCACCCGCTAACATGGAGGGGGCGGGGTTTATGACCTATACCCACCACCAGGGGGCGATCTAGATGTTTTGGCTTCACTTTTGGGGAGCTGTCATGTCGGACCAGACTGGCCATCACTGGACATGGCACAATGTGTTTGATTCAGTGCATTTTAATTCCGTTTAAGTAATTAGAGTGAATGATGTGTGAATGATTTGTTATGCCTCACAGTAAACTCTAAATGGTACATTGCTCTTCTGTGTTTTGTTCAAACACCCTCATCAGTTCTTTTTGTCAATTACAAGTTCCTAAAAGCACATTTCAAGCTCTAAACAGAAGCATATGTTTTGAACCAGGATTATTAATTGCCTTGTCCCCTTTTTGCCAGGCACATTACTGCACTGTGGTGGCCCGGCTAACACAGTTACATCAGTAGTGGCCTGGCTAACAAACTAAGCATCTGCTGTCCCTCCCTATTCTCTGCCTCTAATGTCGTTAAGCCTCATTCAAGACACTTCGTTACCATCGACTGCGGCGTAATGATGCATGGTTACTGATCACTCCAATGGCTCCTGTCTTTGGGTTGCTCTCACCTCTCACACAAGCCCCTTTTTTCTAACCCATAATCCCCCAAGCCAAGAAGAGCTGATGTAATTAAATATTGATCACAGAGAGCAGGTAAAGTATTCTATAACTAACTAATGAGTGTGGCTACATGGCCAGACATTTGTTATACGGTAAGTCTAATGAACCTCCGTCATTTCCCCGCACATCCGGGGTGAAAAATTCGAATTGGTAGTCCAGGTTAAAGTATATCAAGGCTGAAATAAATTCCCCAAAATGAATAATTCATTATTTTGCAAACTCAATTTCATTGCTTAAAAATTGTATGAATACCACTGGCCCCAGTTCTCTAAATAAAACCGACTCTGTGCATTGAGCAATATTACATTTTGATGAGTGACGACGGTGAGGTTTATGAGAAGGAGCCAAAAAAAATCCTCAAGCGTATGTGTGTGTGTGTGTGTGTGTGTGTGTGTGTGTGTGTGTGTGTGTCTTATCTGCCATTCTCCTGTTTTTATAAAGAATATACATTTGCTTTGAGTGTGGTCTTAATAACATGTTCATGGTTGGGAGTGTTTTACTGCTGATTGGATCCCATTGTGAGCGTGTGTTTTGTGCCTTTATACCTTTACACCCTCTTATTTGGTTTACACACACACAGATACAACAGACAGGCTGAGTATATCCTTACAAGCAACCGACTCTTACCTCGCATAAATGTTTGTTGACAGGAAATGATAAGATAAGATTTTTTTTTCAAAGCATAAACTAGGTTTGGTGTAGTCCTGTGACGGCTGAATGTGAGCAGTTGCCGTAAAGCTGTACAAAGACACGAGGACACTTCACATTTTAGACCTAGACTAGTATTCTGCACAGTTGAAAGCCTGAACCATCACTAAAAGGAAATCATTGCAAATATCCTGAACTGCAATAATTCGTTTCTGCAAAAGAAAGACAAAGTCCAAGCAACCATGGTCATAAAATGTGAGCTCTGTAGTGTGTATGTTTCTCCAATAGCGAGTGAAGGTCTGGTTGCTGTGGTAGTGTCAGTGCAACACGAATCACAGGCCGTTTTAAGTAGAAATCCACCGACAATCAATAACGTTATGTACCACAGCACCCAGACCTTAACTGAGTTTCAAGCTAGCTGAGACTGAAAATCGAGCATTTTTCAGCATGAGTATGTTTAATTTAAACTCGGAGGGAACTACAAGACAAAGATACAGCTACACTGAGGTAGATTGCTTGATGTGTGCAGGTCATGGATGTGTTAAGGAGAAGGGGCAGACAAGCGGTTACCACTTCGGTTTTAAGTAGAGATTGTGGATTTTAGGTATAAATAATTACTTTATTAAGGTTGACTGACAGGGTGACAATAATTAACGTGGTTAAGGTTAGGTAACGATCATGGTCAAGCTTAAAAAAACTATGTTGAAACAGGAAACAAACATAGATCTCCAGTGTTAAGGTCTGATGATGATTCATTCGCTGCATTTACATGGAGATTAATATTCCACTAATAATGAGAATAACAGCCCACTCAGAATAAAAAGGCCTATCTATCGCAGATCTATCGGATCCCTTCATTTAGTGTCCACGTAAACAGATAAGTTTGCAATATGGACTACAATAAGGAATCGATAATCAGTGTGATTTCAATTGGGTTGAAGAAATATTGTCTATGTAACCGCAGCTAATGAACCATGCATCCACCCTGACCCCTCCCTATGTGGACTTTATAATATAATTTTTGTAATACTGTCACTTGACTGTCAACTGCAGTTCCTCTTTTTAATAATCCCTAAATTATCATTTTCACTGGACTGAAGTTGATTTGTAAGTGGACAAGCACTGCAGCAGCAACCACTACCCATTGACACTCTTGCTAGAGCACCCTAGCAACCACCCAACCATCACTACGACTTACAAACTGCCTGGACAGCCATAGCAACCGGCTGGCAATCACCTGGATACACTCTAGCACACTAGGGTTGCCACCTTCAGTGTGGAATAAAACAGCCGCGCCCTTGCCCATGGGGACACAAATCAAGTGCAGAGTCTGTGGTCCTCCCGCTTGAGATCTTGTGTGTCAGGCACTTCCGGTGCACCATTTTGTGTTTTTCTTTCAATTTCAAAGTGCGAGATTAACACATTCTTGCGGCTGCGTCACACCACTGCAAAGGCAATGAGCCCACAGACCCCAATGTATTTGTATTCACTAACTGATTTGGGCAAACACAGCGGCAAGAAAATGAAAGTGACGCAGCAGGGAATGCAATAACACGCATGTAATAACACGCAGGAGCATAGCCTCCCGCACTTCATGACATGTGCATGCAGGCACCTGTGGAGGGCTGTCTGCCTCGTGTTTGCTGTGTACTTGCATGACTGTGCAGGCGCGTGCACATGCGTGCGTTTGTGTTTGTGTGTGAGTATGCAGATAAAGTATTAGAGGACAGACTGCTCCCCTGCTGTTCCCCACAGAGACCGTGATTAGCTAGTCTCTCCAGGACAGAGACCTCAGCCAGCATCTGTGTTCCTGCTCCGCGACCTTATTGATGAGCAGCCACGAGCTATGACAAGTATGCCTTGTGCCGCAGCACGCCTCCCGTGGGACAATTATGGGAGAGACAAGAAGCCTGCAAGGTATCATGGGCCCCTCCTGCGACGAGACAGTGAAACAAACTTCTTTGTTGCACGTAAATTTGGCATGAACTACAGCTGCACTTTTATGGGGTTGTTTCAGACTCTTTCCCCTAGAAAACACTTCATTTAGTTGTAACTATTACTCGAAAGTTATATATCCCTTCACCTTCCGTCGGGAGAGAGCTACTCTCAAGACTAAAAGTAAGAGAAAAAAGAGAGCAGCAAGAAATGTGTAATGGCTATACTTTACTCTCAGTTGTCAAGTTGAATGGACTGCTACAAGAACACTTTTCCTGAGCTATTCCATCTGACAGTGCAGCGACTCCCTCCGGAGCTGAGTAAGTGGCCAAGGTATACATTTAAGTTGTGAAGTTTTTTTCAGTTCTGTACACTGTCAGCAACAGTATTTATAGCGTCTTAGTTTCCCACGGTGAGAGGATCCTACATGATTTCTAAAGTGTCTCAGTTCTGATGACGAGAACTATTACCTGTATACTGTTTTGTGTAGACTGTCTCCTGGTTACATGGAGGAAGGTGCGTGAGTCTGGAACTGATATAGCAGGAAATATTTAGGTGTATGTATGGGGAGTCAGCCTGTTCAGGTTCTCTTATTGCCAAATATGGAGGCTAAAGTTGAAGTCCAGGCAGAGCCCAGGCCAAACAAGTACGTAGAAATAAAAGAATAGAAATAGAAATAGAACCACAATTCTAAACCTGACTCCCCAACTAAGAAAAAGCAGGAGAAAGGACAAGGAAACAAAATGGCTGCTCTCTCTCTACCTAAATTCATTAAAGATTATGGAGCTGGCCATTGCTGCCTTAGGGTTTTATTACTTATAATAATGTACATATGGAGTGTTGCATGCTGTAGGCAATGTGTGTATACATGTTGTCTATTGCCTCTTTTATTCAGGTAGAAAAGACGCTATGTCATATAATATGGGTTGCAAATTAGTACGAATATATTTTTGCC
This sequence comes from Gadopsis marmoratus, assembly GCA_036023855.1. NCBI lineage: Eukaryota > Metazoa > Chordata > Actinopteri > Centrarchiformes > Percichthyidae > Gadopsis > Gadopsis marmoratus. The sequence goes on along the minus strand of JAVQJF010016272.1, from coordinate 1,626 downwards.
CACTCAAATGCATGTTCCGTTTTTTATGCCACTCCTGTAATGGGAGTGGCATAACAAATGCAATATGCCTGACTGACGTTATGGAGGACACACATTCATGTAAAGGGGTCAATTGCCTACCGGGCCCCTAAGCCAGAGCCTCTGCGTGAAGTCGCTGTTATTAACTTTACATTTTTTGTCACATAGTCAAAGGGCTTAGTCATCTTCTGAAAACCCGAGAGAATAGCCAATATATTTACTTTGAAGATGTCACAAGAGAGTTTGGTGTTTTGTTATTGTTATGCCTATTGTCATAATTTTTCAAGAAAGAGAAGCTTGCAAATGTCCATTACCATTAGAACAGTGAGTATAGAAACTGGTCGATAGGGGGCGCTATTAAACTTTGCACTTTGTCATAATCCGCGTATGCTATTTACACAAACAAAAAAAAGATGCTCCCACGGTCTGTCCATACTGTGTATAATGCACACAGCAATGGGTTGCTGGGTTTCAGTAGGAAGTGGTTGTGTGTTGAAGTGCCTTATATCTGTTGAGGTCAGTCTGAAGTTACTACACACACGATATTTTTGCAGCAGCCACTTCGATTCATGCTTTTCTCTTTATCTGCCAGGGGCCGCATATCTTTCCCCACAGTACCACCCTCCTCTGCACACTTGTGAGCATCTGTGTGAAGATGGCAGCACCGTCTTCACAGAGGCACAGATGTTGATATCAGGCTATTGCATCACTCCTCTCTGCTGGAGACAGGTAGGACAAAAGAAAGCACTACAAAAGGAGCAGGAATAAATCATCTGGCTTTTATTATTATAATTCAAAAGGGCACAGACGGAGGTGTTGGCTGCTAAAAATATAGAGTACATTAGCAAAAAATGATTACAAATAATATCATATTGACTCGGGTGTAAGCATTTAATTCAAAACTTAAGAAAATAAGTTTTGCAACAAACAAGTATTGTGCTGAGAATACATTTAACTGTTGAAAATGGAAGCTACAACCTAGCAAATAGTCCATGTTCCACCAGTTCTGTCCAGACAGGAAAAAAACAGACAATAATAAGTTGAACAACATCTACAAAGCTCATTTCAGAATCGGGCTGCTATTAATGGCTCTTACCTCAAAAAAATATATTGAAGCTCAAAGCAATATGTCAACAAACAGAATTAAATATTTAAGCCTCTACAATCTTGCTAGCGGTTCTGCGAGGTGCTTATTCTACAACCCGGAGTCCAAAACAACATTTAACTAAAACAGAAACCAATGATTTACAAATCCTTTTCGACCTTTATTCAACTGAATATAGTACAAAGACAAGATATTTAATGGTCAAACTGATACATTTTATGGTTTCTTTGTAAATATACACTCATTCTGAATTTGATGCCAGCAGCACCTTTCAAAATAGTTGGGACAGGAGCAACAAAAAACTGAGAAAGTTGTGGAATGCTCAAGAAGCACCTGTCTGGAATGTTCCACAGGCAAACTGGTTCATTGGTAACAGGTGAGAGTATTGTGACATTTCAGAGTCGGTGAGGCAGGATTCCCAATAACCAAGGTACTTTATTTACAACTAAATAACGTGAGGGATACAGGGTATGGGATAAACGATAACTTAAAGTCTCCACGAG
>JAVQJF010016247.1:0-62889 GCA_036023855.1 Gadopsis marmoratus | reverse complement strand
TTCTGGGAAATACAAGTTTATTGCTTTAGCATTCTGATTTCTTTTGCTGTGTTTAGTAAAATGTTTATTTCAGTTTAAAAGCTGGCCAGACTGTTAATTAGTATTTTTAAGTGTTGCATAGTGTAAACTGGACTGATCACCCAGTATAAATGTTCCCGTGTTCTTTGTTCGGTAGGTTAATTATGAGTAGTTCTGTTATGGGAATTCAGTTACGTTAAGTTGGGTAAAGGCTTAGTTCGAACGCTTATTTTGTTTCAGTTAGTTCTGTTTAGTTCTTTTAAAAGAGCCAGAACTATTGTTTTTGTACCTTTTTCAAGTGTTTGGATGAATGAAAAAAGCCCCCGCTTGTCTAATGGCAATCGTTGCTGTTTCACTTTCACTACCCAGATGTAGGCGGCCGGTCCGTGGGGGTCGAACAGAAGACCTTCTAGTGACAAGCCCGCTTCTCCTCATGGTATTTAAATAACCATGATGAAATCAGTGTAGAGACCATCCTGAAAAAGTATGTGAACTAATGAGCCACTGATGTATGTACATGCATATGTTTCATTATCTACCTCTTGCAGTTGTTCCTAACGTTGCTTAATATGTTCTGAATTTTATTATCTTGGAAAGCACGTTGTGTTTTTTTGCTAGATAGGTGGTCTATAAATAATCTATTATTATTAATGTGAAAGTCATAAGACGTACTGTCACAAAAGATGCAATGCAACATTTTCAAAAATACAAATAATGTGTGTTGTATTTGCCAAAGTGACTGTAGATTAGATGGTAGAGCAGATTGGACCCTCCAGTACACATGCTGGAGTGTCCCTGAATTGCTCCCAGTTCAAAAAACGTACTAGGTGTGTATTGTAAAAAAGGTAAAAACATGAGTGGCTAGTAGATCTGAGGTAACAGCCAGCTACTGTGCGTGTTTGACCAAAAACATAATTTCCCACTCTGGTGATGACACTGTTATGTTTGTGCTTTTTCAATTGATTTCTATATTATATAACCTTCGACATGCCCGAGGACCCTCTCAGATGTTTCCAAGTGCCCATGCCTGTCATACATTTACAGTACACAACATAGCAATGTGCATTAGTGAGCCATATCCATTGAACTGAAGTGGCTACTGTGTAATTTAGACCAAACAAGTAGGTGTTAGTCATTAGTCACTGCTGGGGTTTCTGTTGATTTTCTCTCTGTGTGGGTAGTGGATGTATATTATGAGATTACCGCACTGATCCTCACATCCTCACAGTTATTATTAATGCAGGACTGCTGGTTGGCTGAAAGCTTGCTGGGTTTTGTGTCCATGCAAACTCTCTAATGTACCCTTGAGCAGCGTATTTTATTACGCTGTGTCTGATGAAGCTCCTGACGTTTTGTGATTTGATGTCTTAAAAGGAAAGTAATGAATCCTTTAGCATCCCGACAGTGCTGAGGATATTACAGAAGGTATGATTTGATCATTTAAAAAGGTGATTTGATGTTTTAAAATTCAAAATTCAAAAGTGAGCAATATACATTTGTGAAGTGAAGTGAGAGATATACTTGCTTCCACCACGCATTTAAGCATGTCATGCATCAAATACCTAAAGTATTGCCATCATAACGCAATGCCTATGTCTATGAAATTTGAGATTCATGGTCTTCCGAGGATGAATCCTAATGACTTTGGTGATCCCCTGACCTTTCTTCTACCACCACCATGAGGTTTGCTTTTTGGGGTTTTAAGTGAAATATCTCAACAACTTTTGGTTGGATTGCCATGAAATGTGGTCCACAAATTCATGGCCCCCTGAGGAAGTTTTTAAATAACTTTGACCACCTCACTTTTCCTCTAAGACAATATTACAATTTGTCCAATACTTTATTTGGTTTATAACCAAATACTTGCAAAAGTAATGACAGTCCCATCAGCCTCAGCTGTATTTTGTGTTTAGTACTGAATAGCAAATGTTAGCATGCTAAACACGTAAACTCAAATGGTGAACCTGGTAAACATCAACATTCTAGCTTTGTCATTGTGAGCATGTTTGCATGCTGATGTTAGTGTAAATACAGCATCACAGAGCCCCCAGGGCGGCTGTAGACTCTTAATTTGAAGAAATGAACGTAATCTGTATTTTAAAATAGAAAAAAACAGAGAGAAATCCATCTGTGAGCCTTGAGATTGATCTTGACACCCCTGGTTATCAAGACCACTTTATTTGTAGGTTAAGAAAGAGTAAGTGCAGCCAAAGTGTTGGATAATAATCCCATATTGCATCTATGGTATGTGCAGCAGGTCAAAGTTGAACCAGGATCTCGGTCTGCACATGTAGCTAAACATTTTAACATTGACACCTGAGGGATTGTTGAAAACCTCTATGAGTGTCTGAATGCTCATGTCTGTAGCCCTGTCAGACTTATGTTTAGTATAACCATGTTCATAGAGCTCAACAATTAACTTGTTGAGGCCACTGTTATTATTACCAGTAGGAAAGATGGCCAAAACTATGACAATAAGACTCAAATTGCATAAAACCCAAATATCCCTTTACTGTGCAAGCATAGAACCCAGTCCACTCACAAATTGGTTAGAATTTTCACGATGGCTTGAGACCAAGAGGCTCAAGAGGCAAGGAGTCATCGAAAGTCTCAAAGGAAACAATACACATTAAGAGAGCTCCGCATAAGAAATCTGAAAGAAACTTGCAACCGACTGGTATCCTGTTTAGGGTGACCTTGTCCATCAAAGTGGCACATGGTACACGATCATAAAAATGCCTCATGGTCCAATAGACAATTATGGGCCTGGATGTCAGGCTTCACTTTTATTTTTCTAACTTGATATAACTTGTCCATATAGGACTTGCAATCAGACCTTGGTTGTATCTTTATTTATCACCATTGTTGTTGTTTTTTTACCATTGTTTATTTTGAGGTGAGGAGTTTTTGTAACCCCCAAGGGTTCTTCTTCTCATCTCTCCTGCATAATCTGTGCTTTCTTTCCGTTTTATCTTTTTCCACATGTGCACATAAATAAAAGCTCAATTCTCAACATACTGGAGAGCTGGGTAAAGAGCCCGTGTTGGAGCTAAAGTTGACCAGGTTTGTGACAAAACAATCACGATATTTTGGGGAGCACTAGACAGTCATCTCAGTCGGCGTCTCGCCTCAAAAGGGAATAACTCTGGAACTTGGAAAATTGCATAATTCCTACATTTCCACTTTACACAAACACATGCAATTACAGTTCTCTTAATGCCGATGCGTTTAGTAAGACCCGGGCTGACAACTTCAACTCAACATCACCTGCATCATGCTGAGTGGCAGCTTGTCAGCATTGCTGGGTACGTGTTTTAAGTGAGTGTTCACAAAACCTTGTTCTCAGCATCGGAAAAGTTCTGCATAACAAAACAATAAAAAATAAAAATGCAAGCTCGCACTCTATATGCTGCTATTTTAAATTGTGCCGTTCAAAGCTGTAAAGCAGTCTGAGCGCCCTCAGTGGCCTGGTGATTGACATATGATATGCACTAGGGAGCAAACAGCGAAAGAATTTGCTTTGGATTGTTACTTGATTTTTGTTGATAGACGCTGGACAAAGATTTCTTTGTTCTCAGTCGAATGGTTGAAAATGTATACAGAGGGTCATCTTTCAACATATACCAAAACACAGCATGGTAACGTACATATGAGTAAATAAAAAAAAAATAATCAACATTATAAATAAAAAACAACATTGATATAGTAAAAACACAAAAAAGATACTGCATAGACTGTTACAACTCTCTTCAGATACATACGAGTCCAATGCCTACACTGATTATATATTCGTTCCCAGCTGTCTGTATTCTCCTCCAGCCCCTCTTAGTGGTGTATTCTAATATCTCATTTGTCCACTGCGCCTGTCTTTTCTGCTCCAGTCTTGTCAGAGAAAGGTCACTCTGGCCCTCCAAGCAGAGTGCACACTTTCTCCAGGGAAATTAATGGTTTGAGCCTTCAATTGCGGCCTCTCTCGCTCTCTTTCTTTGTAATTTGCCGGCATTGACTTCAAGGATGCCTTCAAAAAAGGTAAACATACACTCTCCCATGTATGGGGACTAGAAACAGATGGACGCTTCCCTTGTGTTGATGGATTCAGGAATTGGAGGGTGTTTCTTGGTTTCTGTGTTTCTAATGATAAACAACTGGACAGTGAAAGGAGCAGGCGGAGCAGATGGAGCTTTCCCCCGACTTTGTCGTTGTGTATGTAAATATTAGAATATTACGTTGTGTGTGTGTGTGTGTGAGACACTGTGTGTGCACCAGCATCAGGGGCAAAGCGAATCCTTTTTGATTTTATTTAATATCGTGCATCCTGTGGAGGAGTCAGTGGGATGTTTGTGTAGCCGTTGCGACAACACCCACCCGCTTTCTAACGTTACGTTATTGATGATGTTCTCATCCTCCCAGACAATCACCGGGGATACATGGACAGACAAGGGAAATATGTCTTCATTCTCCTGTCAGGAAGGTTTACGGGCAGTTGATGTTCAAACGCCCAGCACTGCCTCCAGAATGGATGATCTGAAGAGTGATGCAGAGTTGTGGGAGTTTGTGATGAGGGCAGGCCAACCTTCACAGAGGAATAAATTTGGTGCATTAATATGTTAATGTAAGAGGAGATTTAGTTTTAGTATTTGTGAGTCGGCGTCACATTAATTAACATGCGATAGATTGGGACACAAAATGTCAAGGTGACACTTTTATACCTAAAAACATTGTTCACATGGCAATTACACTTTTATATAACAATATGTATTATTGGCTGTGAATGGGAAAAAAAGCCGTACATGTTGGAGTACGGAGAATACAACTTGACGTCAAAGAGCGCTTTCTCCTGGAGAAAATTGTCGTTTCAATCTCTTGACTTCTCAGCAGATTCTTGTCTGCTATTCTGTGCAGTTATCCATTATATTGGGGCTAAATATGGCCTTGACTGTCCAGTTGTTACATTACACCTCAGCGGAAGTCTCCCCGAGCTCAATAAATCACACATGCAGATACTAATGGAGATCTTCAGAACATTTATAAGCCATCCTCTGGGGGGGGGGGGGGGGGCCCGGGAAGGGCTGGTGTCTGTTCAGGAAGACTTGTTTTCTGACCGGAAATAGAGATTTTAATGCAATTGCGTGCAAAGTGGGCAATTAAGCATTGCTCGCAGAGAGCTGGGGTTTCTGGCAACGGCAAAGTTTTGGAAAAGAAATCATTCAATCCCCCCAAAGAAAGGTTCTTTCTTTACAGTCAGTGCTGAAAGGGACCCTGCTCCCGCTAATATGCTGAGAAAATTTGGTTTTCACAATAGATTGATTTTGACAGAGAAATACCAGTAACACATCTCATCTTTACGTAAATGCTCAATTTGTATTTGCATAGTTTTTAAAAAAATGTCTTTCTTTTTACAAAATGTATTTTACTAGTAAGTTTAAATCTGCAGTAGGCAGAATTATTTCATTATAATCTTGGTTGAAATAACACATTTTGACCATTGCATGTTACTAACAATATTAAATTGAAGGGTAGCTATGTTTGTCTGTGAGAGCCCATCCCTTTGTATTAATTAATTAATACAAGAGTAGTTGTCTATGGTTTCAAAAATAAATTCAGGAATTTCAACTCAGTGCTTCTCATTCAGGGAACAAAAAACTTGCATTAGAAGTTCCAGCACTGATCAACGCTGCCTCAGATTTGCAATGTGGTTAAAACCACACTTTTTTGAACCGGTGTCATATTATCTATTTTCCACACATAAACTCAATCTGAGTGCAATCTGAGAAGCAATGGGCTTCCATGGCCTGTTCACGGGGTCAATACTTGGTGCTGTGTGTTGGTGTGCTGGATGGAGGGAGTCTGTCTCTTCATGGCTGCAGGCGAGATATGATAGATTGGAGGCCAAACCGCAGGCCCTCTCAGGTCTCTGCTGGGTGCTTGGGGCATCCACAGTTCAAAGTCCGCAGCGCAAAGACATTTGAAGAAGACACAACGCTGGATGACTGAGAGGCTATCTAGAGTGTGTGTGTGTGTGTGTGTGAAAGGATCCATGGGGATGTGGTGTTTGGGAAGGTGAGGAGCACTGGTAGGATTGTAAAAAGCATAGAGGAGGAGATAGTGGAGAAAGTTAATGTCTCTGTTAGAGAGCAGGCTATCAGAGGGTTCGAGAGCCAGAAAAAAATACAAAATAAAAAGAGGCGGAGGGAGTATTTTCCATCTTTTCATCAGGGTTTATGGGTTGCGCCGTGTGACAAACATCATTTTTTACATGTACAGTACACTTGAGAACACGGAGCCTGTGGGATTACGTTTGCTGTGCTGTGATTATATGGTGGAGAGTTCTGCTAAAGTGTCCCACTTCTGGGGCTAGGGATTAGGGATTTGTAAATGGGAAAATGTGAGTGAAGCCTGTTGGTCAGATGCGAAACACTGGGCTCTGTGTAGGGGACCATGTACCTCGGCGCTTTGTCCTGGTGTTGATCTGCTCCTGAGGGGATTTAACACAACCTTACCATCTCATCCTGTCACTTTGCACACACACACACACTTAATGCAGCGGTTGAGTGTCATGCACCGCTAGGCCACTAAGCTCATAATCTAGCAAGCAGCAAATCCAATTGTTGTCACGTCATTGTAAAAAAAAGGGACACAAGTGAATATGCAGGGACAAGTGACCTCTGTGTACTATGTTTTGGTAGTCGTGGGGCATCACTGATCAATAGCAGACTAATCGTGAGCGCAGTGCCTGTCTTTGTTATTGACTGTGTAAAGGAAAAAGTCTAGACCAAAAAAAAAAGCTGCTCTTGACATCATTTTGGTGCACTGCAGTATGTTTTGATAGCTGTAGTTGAAATTGGAAGTTTATATTTAGATTCAGAATGTTGTGCAAAATCTTACTGGAGAGGGCAAGTACCTCACCTCTGAAACATACCAGTTACAAACGCATTACAAGTCGATGCTTGTATCAGCATGTTCCATCCTGGATATTGTTTAGGACAAGGGAACAGCATGCAGCATTTGTCACTGAGGTGTCACTGGTGTATAACAAGCCTTGCCAGCTGAAATTCCTCCCGCTTTAAAGTCTGTTGAATTTAACCTGCTCCGCACTTGTCACCTTCAAAAACAACAACTCTAATCTCTTCCAATGGAATTGCTTGACATTTTCTCACTACAGTTACATTCTTTGCATTATTCCCTCCCCCCACACACTTTTCTCTGAGTGTTTTGCTGAGGCGTGCAAAAGTGTGGACCACTGTGAGCGTGCAGACATTTGTTATTCTTTTTTTTTGTAATATAATTTAGATGAAAAGAGAAGGTGCACTGGCGATCAATAGCAGGTCAGCCATTGATGGATGGCGGCGCGATTACTAATTTCACTGCGAGACAAATAACTCGGCCCTCGGAGCTGAGAAATGGAGAGAGAAAATGGCAGACAGAGCTACACGGGGAGCCTGGGCTCCCCAATCCACTTCCCTATTCACATGACCATTCATCTCCATTGCTTCTGCTTTCACTCTCACTCGCTGAAGGATCATAATGACTGCTGGGGTAATCACATGTGGGAACCTGTGTGTCTGCCATCGCTGCACTGACTTTACCACGACTTACGCCACTCTAACTTCAGTAGCTACAGAAAATCAGGTCAGCTCAAAAGCATTCTGTCTTCACTGTGCTATGTGTTATTGAGGCACAATAGTAGGATTGGTTAACAATGAGGTACCTGCATTGTGCTGCGACCCGAGACAGCCATCGACCCAAAATTGGAAACCAACAATCCATTTCAGGTGTTGCACATTGTTATAATTAAAGTGCTATTATTTAACTATTCAGTAAAAAGAAAAAAAAATGATAACAAAAAGAGGAGAGAGTGCCACCACAAATAAAAACAACGGATAATATTCATTTGCCTTCATATCAGATCGATAAATGCAGGAGAGAATGAGAGGACGGGATAGGTCAGAGAGAAAGGGACGATGGGACGTGTCCAACTTTCTGGGTCTCTCAACGCTCAGATGAACTCATTAGAAGTTAATTAATCACAGGTATCGATCTGTTGTCACTCTTCCCCGCGCTGGGCTCCACTAGATTCCAGGGGCTCGGGTTCTGCTCAGCCAGATGAACTGCTGCGTTCTCCCGTCTCCCTCCCTTCCTGACTGGGCTGTGGCAATCATCCTGGCGCCATGTCGCCTGTCGGTGTGTAGCATGAGATGGCAGATCCATGCCCGGGATGTGGGACAACCAATAGGACTGAGGTCTGGTTAGGATGAGGCCTTAATTGAATGTTTTTGCAGTAAGGATTTCTATACTCACATTTTTCTTCTCACATATTTCAAACTTCTATATCACATCATTTCACACCAAACTATCCATATTCGCCAGTCATCCATCGGGGAGCAAATAGCATTTTGTGGAAACATAATGCACCCTCTGGCGAACATAATGGACATTCTGTAGTCTCTACACATTTATTAAAACACAATTAATTCCTGTGTTTTATCCAACATGATTATTTGCTCTGACAAATTTAGCTGCTGCTGTATTTTCAGCTTCAACCATGTGCACCTTATCACACTTCACTTCTGTTTCTAATTAAATTAAAATTGATGTCTATTGACTCTGACAGTTGATGTACATCAGCATTGCCCGTTAAGTCAGTCAATGCGCCAGCTCCAGTGGACTTTCCCTGCAGAGGCGCATGTGTGGTTGAGTCCATAAAGGTCTGCCCCGCGACTCATGAGAGTTGTACTGTGTTAAGTCAAAACATAATTCAGATAAATGGATCATTTGCTAAATTCTCAAGTGAGGCATAACACTTGACCAAAAACCCAGCTGCTACTTAAAATGAAAAAAGGGCAGGCGTTGCATACATAATCTAGTGCTTACTTCTCCAGTAACTCATTGTAGGTGATGTCTGCTTTTCCTTGGCTGAAAACAACAGATACTGCGTGGGCAGCGTCTGCAGTGCAATCTTACCAGCACAGGTATCTTCCCTCAAACTGGGAGGCAAAATAAAAAGGACTATAAAACTTTGCTCAACATCATTAACAGGTCATTGCTTTTCTATATGCAGTTAAGGTCTGTGTTGATGTCTGAAAATGATTCTGTTAGATCCTTTGCCAAACATCTGCAAATGACGTATTTCTTACATAAGAGGTAATAAAATTATGTTTTGTCTCAGTTCTGTATTGAAAATCCAATACTGTAGTTTCAATGGTGTTGTGTTTGTCTCTTTTGTTAATTTACATACCAACATAGAGCCAACATTGGAATTAAATATTCTAAAGGTAAAGGCACTGTGGAGTCAGGAAGACTGATCATCATTTTAACTTGACAAGTTAAACCTCTGAAGATCTTGGCCCACAATGCTGGGTCCTTCAGAGGACCTGAAGGCCAGCTGAGCCTGCACTTTGTCCCTGAAATTAGAAATTAGACGATAACTAATGGTGTGATTTGTTGGCCTCTGTCAACTTGTGAAGTCAAAAAGTCTTCAAGTTTATCTCCAGGACTGCGCGTGTCTGACAAAGTGAAAACACCAATGCAACCTGGTTTCCTTGATACCTTTTTGTTACAGTGTAAGCTGTTTCCTCATGTGTGTCTGTGTTGGAGACTAGAGCGAAAGCGCTGTGTTTGAATGCTTGAAAAAGAGGCTGCTCCTTGTGGCTCGATGGTCTAGGGGTATGATTCTCGCTTAGGGTGCGGGAGGTCCCGGGTCCAATTCCCGGATGAGCCCTTCCACACAATAGGTTGTGTGTTCTGACATCACTCTCCATTTTCTTTCCAAACGTGATCTTATTGTAATTAAACAGTGATGAAATCAGATTAAAACTCTCTTTCTGTTCAGCGCTCAGTACCTTTGTAGCTCCTACCCAATTCTCTGCGGTTTGGAGTTTCATTTCACTCCAGTCTTCCTGTTTGAATTTCAGATATCACCCTTACTTCAATGTTTACTGAACACTTTCAGCTGTATTGGAACAGTGTCATGTTACTACTATAGCGTAAAATTAAACTTTCCTGCTGTTACTGTTTCACACCAACAGCCTTCCACTGGTGAACTGAGCGGATGCTTATATTGTGAAGACGTTTTGCTGCATGAAATGCAATGTGTCTGTCACCAAGTTAGCTATTCAATATGAACAGCGTCAGTATTTGGCACACCTCCGACACGTCATCAAGGTAACCAACTTTACCTTACTCTGTGGTGCAGTGTTAAAACACTTACACCCTGGCTGTTGCTGGCTGTGCATGGATCTGTGCGGTTAACCCCCCTACTATGGAAAAGCCCTATAAATCAGCCCTTTGTCGCTTCCCCTGTCTGTTGATCAATTAACCTACAAGGCAGTTTCACTTAACACTAACGTGCAACTGGGTGCAGCTGATTAGCTCATCAGTGGTGAGCGGTATAAAAGAGACTCAGACCGTTGCCAGGTTTGGCTGCACTGAAGTGCTTGAAATTATTTCTTTTGTACGAAATCAACTAAAGGGCTTATTTACCCCAACATCACAGCCTATAGACCACTGTGTTCAGTCCTTTAAGATGTTAAACTTTTGGGGTGTTGCACTCAAATGCAAAGTATTATGACTTATACTGTAGCGCTCAAGGACTCAACCCTCTAAATTCTTTTTTAAAAATGCAAATGCATCCGGGGGATTTGAGTGTGTAATTACAGCCTGATGTCGTTGCAGTAAGAACAGCAATTCAACTGCAAAGGTGCTGTAGTGGTGAAGACTGGGACATGATGGAATTGCATTTTGTTCCACATGTTATGTGATTTTTCCTTGCAAAAAGGAAAATCCTGTGGACTCATGCATATTTGAGAAAATATCACAACATATATCCATATCTGGGCAGTTTCAGGTATTCAGTGATAAACATGCAAATGCTTAAATTAGACTTTTGGTGATTTGTATCTTATTGTGTTGAATCCCTGTTCAATGAGATTAAATTCTCATTCATTTTTTTACTTGATTTTAAGTGCAGCAATCTCGGAATTTTAACAAAATCTGAGCTGTCTTAAAAAAACAACTAAAAGTTTAACTTCTAATCACTTAATAAGTCTGGTCTGGATTATGTTAATAGGCTACTGAAAGTTAAATAAAATATTGCAGTGTACTAGTGAGGCATTTTTAAAAGCATTTTGATAAATACCAGACAAATCTGGCAACGTCACAGAGCAACACAAACACACTAATACTTGTGCTCGCAGTGAGGTGTGTGTGTGTGTGTGTGTGTGTGTGTCTCTCTCTGAAGGGGAAATTGCTTTTGTCGGCAGGCTGACCTCTCATTGGTTCAATCCCCCTCAAAGATTTGTCATCTCTGTACAGACTGCAAATAATTTGGGGGGTTGTGTTAAACCCCATTGTACTGTTCGGTACACACACACACACGAATTTATTCAAGAGTCCGAATCAGCGGTATGTAATCTCTTGTCTTGGGAGGCTGCAGTGGGCAGGTTAGTGTCATTGTTGCAAACAAACACAATATGTGTGATTGGCAGTTTTTTTTTTTTTTTAGCTGCTTCATTTGCTTTGCATTCTTGCAACAAGGGATGCACTTTTATTTATTTTGCTGACATTCTGTTGCACCAGGATAAAACTTACTCTACATCTCAGGAGAGTACAGAGTGGATGTAGCTGGAAATAGAACTGTCTGTGTGCCCAGTGCCCTCGGTGCAAGAGCCCATAGTGCTGACTGCTGCCATCGTTCTTTGTTTATCTTTCGTGCCACTAGGGGGGAAAAAAACAACACCCCTCACCTATTTGGGGTTGGGAGAATGAATAATGAATCTATTTGGCCTTGTATATTTGGTTATGCAACATAAAAAGGGACTCAGGCATCCAACAGATGGTTGGAATCAGGAGCAGGAGTTAAACATCCCTTTTTTTTTCTTTTTGTCATCTAACATAGCTGTATGACAGGACAGGTTATCCAACAGGATTGTGATGCTTTAGATGCTTAGTGGCTGTTTACTGTGTGAATTATGACTTACCTAATAGCTGCTGTGGCACACATGACTGTCCTGTTTAAAATGAACTTCCTTAAATTCCTCATCTGTCCCGATACAAGCCAGTACCATTCTACTATGCCTTGTCTTATTTTATTTATTTTTGTGTTTGTCCACAGCTCTGGTTGTGTTCAGTAACCCCCAGAAGTGAGCATTACAGTGTGAGGGAGGAAAAGTGCCAAAGTGCTGAAAAAAGGATCATGCGTGATACTACTTTCAATATTTGACGATCATATCTTCTGTGTATACTGGCTTATCTCAAAACCTGTAGTGCCAATATTGACAGTGGAACACAACTAACGTGTGTTGGGTTATTGTTTGTTTGTTTGTTTGTTTTTTCATTTTTTTTTTTCTTTGGTTATTTTGGATTCCTGGAAAATACTTATTATTAATACTATTTTTTTTTTTTTTACACTTTGAGATTTTTAGCAATATTTAAATAAAAAAAACATAATTTTTATAATACTTCTAAAAAAAGTTCTATATTACAAATGACTTTGAACACAGTTGTTACAGCTGTATTGTCCCTTTTTTTTTCTGTCAAGCTCTGCCCAGGTGTGCTACACCGTAATTGCTCAATGAGGTGCACCTATCCTTGGAATGAAATGCTTAAAGGCTCTGAGGAGAGAGGCTTCTGGCATGGGGACTGCTGCTTTTATAAAGGTGGTTGGTATTGGTTTTTTCTGTGGCTGATTTGGGTCAGCGATGGTGTGGTTGTTCGCCCCATATGGCTGCCTGAGGGTGGGGTGCAACTCACAAAATTGTGAACCCCAAATAAACCCCAAACACGTGCAGTGGACAGGAATAAAGTCTGAAAGATTCTGCAATAGCAAAAAGTGAATAAATGTCCACTCAGGTCAGAAATTAACTGGTTTCTTTAGGTAAGTCAAACAGCTTCAAGGTTACAGTCAGGATTTGGACTGGTTTATTTCTTGGTACATGGTTATTTAGGATCCAGACAGATTTTTAGATCTGCAAATTTACATGTAAAATTAGCCTTAATATCTGTGAACTCGATCATATCTGCGACAGATTTGGGATTATGAGATAAAGATGATTTCAGTGTCATCACACAAGCGTTCTAAAGTAGATCCTCATGTTTTCAAAGTCAAGTGTGTCTTTCAGGAAAAGAGAGAGGAACAACCACCACAACATAATACAAACAGGAAATAAAAAAAATCCAGCTCAAGTCTTATTAAGAACCATGTGCCCTGATCATTTCTACACAGCTGATTGGTGCTTCAATACTTAGTCCATAGTCCTTCGTCACATGATTACATGCAGCTTGCTGTCTAATCTCATGGTTTTGCTAACAATGTGTGAGTAGGGATTAATTATTTTTAGTTGCTACTAGGCATAGGAACTACTGGTTACTGGGTTAGTGTTGAAAAACCACTTCTTTGCATTCTTTAAAAGATGATGACATTGGGTTGAAATCCAACTACTTCACTTTTGCTGTATTTAATTGTCAATACACTGCCTGTTAGTAGCGCATTCTCTGCCAATCCCTTTGCGGTTAGGAAAATGCACTTCTCTCACATTACACGCATGGGCCATGTTGTTTCCTTTTATTGTATTTTATTAAATTGATTTTATACACATCACGCTGGTTTCACAAAATTTCACAAGACAAGGCTCCATTTAACTCTTTTATACTGTTTTTACATGGATCATTAGGGTTTGCACTCTGACCTTGAAAAATATGTTGCACCGAGTCTTCAAACCCATTATCTCCATTGTCTATTCGCTCTTGACCAATTAATCCTCCTGTCTCCTGCTCATGAAAGTCGGGTTGCTTATTCCCAGGTTTCCAGGGGTGACTGGCCTTGAGGCAATGCCATTTCCCTGGGTCTAAATAGCCAATTAGCTGAGACCTTGGGAACCACAGTAAGGCAACCATTAGTAATTAGCCATTGACATTTTGGCGGCTGCAGCAATGGAATAGTAGCCTGATATTCAGACTGAATGGCCATTTCACCGAATGGTTAGAGAACATTTGAGATGTGGGCGGCGATTCAGCGCTCTGGAACCAGGCTAATGGAATAAGGTGTGGCCAGTGAGATGGATCGATGCTTTTTCATCAATAATTTGACATCTTTATCTTTCACTGGCACCTTTTTGAAAGTATTTCATCTCATCAGATCATTGGAGCAGTTCTATCAGTTCATACTTGGTAGGCGATTAAAATGGTATATTCCCTCATGCTGCGCAAGTTTGACGACCAGGGTCTTAATGTCTTTTTTTATTTATTTATTTAATAATCTTTGTAATCCAGACTCATGCATGATGGCCAACACTAAGCATTTGGAACAAATATAGTTCAGTGTCCACCACGTCGTCTCTTGAGATAAATGCATTGGATTATTAAAATGCATTTTTATCTCAATAGCCAGAGTATGTCTACTTCAAACAGAATTCTGTGGAAACCTTATTTTTATTTGACATTTATAGGGCTGCGACCAATCATCTGCCAATAATTTTCTCTGTGAATTGATTAGCTAAGCGCTAACTTGTGTTTGTCCTTACAGGGCAAATAAAGGGGAGAAGAAAGAAGAATTAATTGGGCTTTAATCTGTGAGGATGGGTGTGAACTCCAACGTCCAGTCAGTGCGTCAGGAGCTGTGACAGGCTGGGCGGCTGGGTGTAAATCTATCTTTTCAGCAGAACGTCAACAGCCTACCTCTGACCTACATTCTCAGAGATGGAGAATAACAGCAGAGAGAATATTGTGGAATTAAGAGCAAGCAGGGCAATTTTATCAGGACGCCCGGGCTGTGGGTGTGCGCTCACAGTTCTTCCAAATCTCCGGGCACAATCACTCATATTATTGGAGGCAGAGAATGATTTTTGTCAGGCATTTCCTGTTTCAATAATACATCTATTGTTGTTGGGTTTTTTTTTTTTGCTAGTCTATGAGCAGAGAGGTTTTGGAGGCAGAGTAAAAATATTTCAAGGCTTTCAAAATCTATTTTTCATGAGTTTCATGGCCTTCAGAGAAAATTGCTATAGCGGTATTCATTTTTAGTAGGACACAAATGTTCAAAATATTTGGAAGCTTCAGGGAAAAACCTAAATTGCACATGAAGAACAAAGTGTGAATGATAGCTTAAAAGAAATCAGTACAGTGCTGTCATCACCATGGTCCATGGTTATTCCTGAGTTTTTAAAAATGCAGAAAACCTTAATATGTCCATGAACTTGCAGTTGCAGTCAAAAGCACCCAAAGCAACATGAGCATTTGCAGAGTATGGGTTTACAAATTCCTGATATTGTAGAAAATTCCTGCAGATGTTTGTTTTTTTGGGGGGGAGGATTTTGTGTATTTTTACATACGATGGACTATTTAGCCACATAGTCTCAACCTGACAGTACATAGTGTTTTTACAGTGATTGACAATCAAGAGTAGTTAATGGCTGCAACCCTGCTACTAAGACTTACCTTCAAAAGTGATTTTCCTCCATCTTTATTTTTTTTACTTCACCGGCTCTGATTTCAAACATGAATATTACTTATTGGTATTTCCGAAAGTATACCAGATTCAGATAATGCCAAACGTTGGGGCGCTCAAAGTGGAGCCTGTGTAAGAGGAGACACAATGTAGAGACTAAGTAAGAGAGGGGGAGAGGAGGGAAGTGTCGCAGCCACAGTCTCATCTGTAAAACACCCAGATGGCATTTACCTGACAGCAGGGCACTGGACAAGTATAGAGCCTTCGCCTCCCTTCGAATCTCCATGCCTCATGTTTCCCTCCACCTTCTTGTCCTCTTTGTCTTTCCTTTTCTGTATGCACCAATTGCCCCCACCTTCATCCTCTCCTGCCTCCCCCAAACCCCTCTCCACCCCTCCGCCACTATTCCTGATCAGCCGCACCGCAGGCGAGGGCGATGTCTTGTGCCAGACGCGTGCCTGATGATAAATGAAGATCCAGACTTCTGCTACAGAGGGGGCCCTGGAGCTCGGGGGGGGGGGGCTAAATCACCACCACCATTGATTGTGCAGCTTCAACGCACTGACAAAAGGCCATGATCACTCATCTTGTTAAAAGTGGATTATAGGCCTGTTTTTGTCTTGTTACACCCATAAAGATTTTTTCTTCCTCCCCTTTTTCGCTCCCATTTGAACACATTAGCCGTTTTTCATTGGCCTAATTTGCTGAACGGATAATCCTCCACGTTGGGTTTTTGTCTCCAATGCAAGTATGGATTTTAATGCTGTTTAGTTTTGTCTTCTACTGAAACGGCTGACTGTGGAGATGGGCAGCGCCATTAAGTGGCAGCTTTGGATTTTCTGGCTGGTAAATAAGACGGTTATGGTAGATGTGGTGTTCAGATGTTGGCTTTGTGTGCTTTTTGTTGTGGCAGAGAGATTATCTATTCTGCCCCCGGTGGCTGTCGTATAAGAGCGCTTTGCGGAGTTCATGTAGCCTACCTTTTAACACCTAATGGAATTGGGTTGGTTTTTATCTGCAATGATTAATATAGTTTATTGATAAAGTAATAACGCTGCAATTTATAGAACAAATTAGACTCAATGGTGTTGCTGTTCACGGTGCATGGTTGCATCATCTGCGTAGTGATAATTTCTTTTTTTTTTACAAGAAAATTAGAAGCAGTAGTGTCATGAAGGATTGTGTCATCTGCATAATGATTTAGCTAGCTGTCCAAGATGGGATGAAAACACACGTGTGAATGTGTGTGCACAGTGGGGAGCAGGGGTCTAATGACACATCACTGCCAAATCCTAAACTCCCTCGTACAGACCCCATTTACCTCCTCGAGCTCTTTGTCCAAGCTGAGTCCTCAACGCAGACAATAACAAACAAATTACTGACGGAGAAAAGGGAACAGCAGGCAAATTTGTTTTGTTTTTTTACTTTATTTTACAGAAGTGTAAGAAGCTGCTCCATATAATTACAGCCAACGGAGATTAATCTTTCCTTTCACTTATAGTCCCCCTGGTTCTCATGCTGCTATAATCATTAAAAAACAAGGCAAAAAAATTAAGGCATATCTTGCACTAAATGCTGCACATTGCACATCATCAAATGAGTGGGAATGTTACTAAATGGATATTAAAGCAGTGATGTGAAGTCACCATACTGGTGTCATTGTATGAGTGGGTAAATTCAAGTTTACAGGAAACAGAAAGGGCATGTAAAGGAGGTATAATTCAAATATGTCAATAGTCTTAAAGTAAATGTACGGGCTAGCACTATAAATCAGAAGTTGAAATTCTGCACCAAAGTTCTGAAGAAGTTAATATAATGTGCATGGAGTGTACGCACGGATGGACACACACAAAGGCTGAATGGACATGAAGTCTATAAGCCATTCAAAAAAGGCAAAAATAAATTTACAATTAAAGTCCCATACTGATAAGGTTCATGGGATGATTTATTTTTACTTGCTACATCTCTGGCAGTTATCTAACTTTTATCAATATTATATCCTGTATTTGTGTTGTCAGTCTGATCTGAGTCCAATGATAAGATGTGTTTACATCCGAAGATACATCCGCCATTGGTTATGGTTTTCTTTCTAAGGCAGGTTTGCTGATGTCGAGCTGATAGGAATGTGTAACTGCATAAAGGTGTAATGAATGTGTGCATGGAATGATTTCAAGTGAGCATGTAATGGCGGGTTTGAGGAGAGACTGGAAAGCAGATGGTGGAAGGAAAGTTTTAACCGTAGCTATCGAGTAGTGTTACACCCACTGGTCAACCTGCTGCAGGCTAGACTCATCTAGTCTAGCCAGGTTCCAGATGTCTGAATCGCCACCCACATTTCAAATTTAGCTGAAAAAATAGATGTAGTTTTGCTCTTGTGAATAGTTTAGTTTTTTCCTTCTCTTAAGCTCTGTGAAACAACTGAAATGGGAGAAACCAAGGCTTTGTGGGCTGGTGCTTTTATTACACCACCATCAGCACCAGAGCAAGTGACTACACAATCAAATGAAACACTTTTACTGAAAGTAATTAAATGTATTTTTACAAAAAGTACAAAAGTAACAGGGTACTGTTTAATGATGCAGAACTGTGTCTTGCTGTGACTGCCTTTCCTAAGAAGGGTTGAAAGCACACATGTTAAGCGCGTGTTGTGGGCAGTAGGGGTCTAATAGCAGATCAGCGCCAAATCCTAAACCCTCTGGCACGAAGCCCATTTACCTCCTTCAGCTCTTTTGTTGAGCGCTCGACGCGGACAAAATGCATTTCAGAGGAAATGGAGCACCAGTATGTTGGAGCCACTGGTACACAAATCCATTGTAGTGGAGTGGAAGTGACTGCTCCATCTAATTACAACCAATGGAGGTTAATCCCTGCTTTCGGGTGGAAATAAAATAATTCTCGGCAGCGCTCTCTCTCTGTGTGTCTGCAGCATCTATCATGTCTGAAAATATGTGCCAACAGAGAGGATATCCAGCCCACCTTTTAACCACAAACCCTCATTCTGCTGCTTAATCCTAACGACATCCAGTTAGCCGCCTCGGCCTCTGTGTCAAAACATATCACTTTCCGATGATTGCAATGCGAGCAAAACCATTTTGTTATAAACTGTCATTTATAAGGGTTGTTAGACATTTGTGAAATATTCCAAATTTGTTGTCATGATCCAGACTGGGATTTAACTGCAACAGTTTCCCTTTTGATTGGCTGATTGTCACTTATTTATTTCCTTTTAACAAGCATTATTATTATTATTATTATTATTATTAATATTATTATTATTATTACATGTTAGCATAACAACTACTGTGACTTCTAATCTGTTCATCTCCAGATTTGTATTAGGAGTGATTTTGAGGTAATTATGATAGCATTTAGATGTCTGAATGAATGCCATCTCCAACTTAACAAATAGCGGAGGATGCCAGTAGAGTCACAGCTATAATCATCTCACAGGGGGAGCTTTTTAAATGACTGTGCCCATGAACACTAAGGCAAGTCGAACTAGAAGAGCGCAATGGGATTGCATGATTGATGTGTTTTCCCTGCAATGTCTTGGGAAAGATACTCTTTTGGGAGAAATATTTAAATAAATGGTAACTGAGTCAACCATGCCATGAATTATGTGAGCCAAAGCAGCACCTCTTAGATTACGTTTCACAGTCATTAAATGTGATCTTGTGGTTTTGGTTGATTTTTCCACTTTTTCACAGAACTTGACAACTGATTCCTGAGCTGAGTTTCAGCCAGTTATACGTTGGCATTTTCTGCATAGGGTCATAACTGTATAACCATTTGCAATAAATGTATAAGGTTTCCAGCGGCATCAAGAAATCCATCGGGAGAACTAATCCCTCCCTAACACGTAATGGTTCTGAATCAGATTACTGTAAACACACGTGAACATTAGATCTTAGCATGTCAACATTACCCAAACCTCAATCACGTAAGGAGGAGGTTGGGATGGTTGAGGCAGTGGCAGCAGCAAGTGGTTGCTGGCCGCAGAGGCATTGAACTGACAGTTTATGGAGAGCAGAAGTCCAGATGCCACGTCCGGGCTAACTGCTCTTCCACTGGCTTCTGTAACTCATGCAGCCTCTCGTTAAGCTTGTATCCGTCTCTGCTGAAACAAATTGAGCTACTTCCAGGGCTTTACTTTCCACGTTGCCACATTTCCACATTTGCCGTTGCAGATTTAAGCAAATGACTTTGATTACTTTACAAAAAGCTACGCCTGCCACATTTTCCAAGTGTGACGGTCCTGCACTGCAGAAGAGTCGACAGGACAATTTTGGGTCGGTGGCTGACCCTACAAGCACAGATTTGCGTTGTTTATTCCGTGTGTTACGAGAAAAGTGCTTCAAGGTGAAGAACGGTACAGCAAATCCTGATGGCAGTTTAGATCGCTCAGGTTGATGCTGAGCAGGGGAAGTCGGAGGTGTAACATTTTCTAAAAAGATTAACACTGAGTCCAGACGAAACAAGCTAACAGCTATAAATTATTCTGACAGCGTAGAGGAGCGGGTGTCATGTCTATTTACAACTTTTTTTCTCTCTCAGTCTCTCTCTCTCTCTCTCTCTCTCCTGCACACTCACACATTCAAATAAAGTGTGAACTGCTTTAAATTCGGTTTCTCTGTATGCTGAAACAGTAGGCGGCAGAGCCTGTCTTAGTGCGAGTGTGTCAGACAGGAATGACAACGGCGTAGAAACAGTCAATGAGAGTTGGCTCTGGCTTATTGCAGCCGCAGATATTACTGCTGATACAGTACGTTAACTCCAGCAGGGCAGTGCTCTGGAGCGCACAGTTGAGCTTGTGTGATTTATCCAGAAGACCATATGCGAGGCAGATTAAAGTACCAAACTAGCAGATTAAAAGGCAGCTATATACTGTGGATAGGATGGCCCGAGGTTTAATGAAGAAAATGTGAAGGCTTCTCTTTTTAAAGGGAGAGTGTAATATGTTACAAGCCCCCTGACTTCCCATCAGATACAGTATGCACAATGCAAAGATGAATGGTTTCAGGAGAGATTTCTAGTGGGAAAAGAAACCTGGGATTGTCAGAATAGGGGCCTGTAAAGTGGTTTAAATTAATTTTTGGACCCCCCCCCCCCACCAAGGTCTATGGAACAAGGATTAAATGAAATGGGTTCCTTGAGGGAGTGACATGGGGAGGGCTGTAGTTTGTTTGCTGCTGTTTACTAAGCCTATAAAGTGTTCACAGTGGTTGTCAGCGCTGAACACTCACGGGGGTTTTGCTTGAATCACTTCCTGTTGTGCTTAAACACGGTGAGACATATCGAATATAGCTCACAAACCTGAAATGAATTAAGCTGCTGTGTCATTTAGAGGGTTTGTCAAAGCGGCAACACAGTCCTGTGGATGAACTGAACCCGAGCCAAATGGTGAAAACCAGCATTTTAAACTAAAACCACTTGTATTACATTGCTGAAATAAAGTGAGAAAATGCACCTTGAATCATAATTGGCCGTTTGCCCACATTAGGGAAACGGCAGAAGAAAGATGGCGAAATACGAAAGGGCTTGCATGCTCTGTTCGCCGTCCACGCGTCGTTAACGGAGTGGATGTGTTACAATTTGATTGCGGGGGCATCGATAATAAGATCATCCATGCTTCGTGTTACATGAGTCACTTTGATGTCAATCGCCGGGTTGGTTCGTATCAAAGCATCTTTCATAAAACTATCTCCCATCTATCTAAGCTGCTTTGAAGTTGCACCACCTTTCCTTTCTCCTCACTGATACCATCAGACAGAGCCGCTGCTTTTATTTATCTTATGTTTTTTTTCGTGTTCCCCTCAACCCTGTTTTTTCTATGACTCCTGGACCATCACCTAGACAATGCCCTGGAATAAAAGCCGCATATATCAGGTCACTGGCACTGGTACACACACACCTCATGCGATGGCTGCAACCTGCCAGGTGGCGCATGTTTCAGACCAATACACACACACACACACACACACAGTTTTCTGGGTTAAACTGATTCTGGC
Organism: Gadopsis marmoratus; assembly: GCA_036023855.1. Lineage (NCBI taxonomy): Eukaryota > Metazoa > Chordata > Actinopteri > Centrarchiformes > Percichthyidae > Gadopsis > Gadopsis marmoratus. Next base: position 41,424 of record JAVQJF010016247.1, on the reverse strand, counting down.
TTAATCCGAATGTTTTACTTTTATTGACTTGTCAAACATGCTTTACATAGTAACATTAAGAATGGTTGCATTGCATGTAACTGTGCTGCTGCTGCTGCTACTACGAGTCCCTAGCATTATTAATGCTGCCTTACTTACACTGGCTCACACATATGGGACCAAGCCATCGCTAATGTTGTTAGTTACACCTGTGCTTTTCCGGCTGTGACATGTCAAAATGTCTGCGGCGAAGAAGGAAATCGTTTGAGCTGGACTTGAGAGGAAATTAAATCTTAAAGCTCTTACACTAGAGTTTCACTGAGCAGTCAGGAAAAACATTTCAGACTACGAGTAGCTTGCTCGCTTGCCCACAGGCTGACCTGCAAACCTATACAGCTAAAAAAGGAGCAACACTGTCTAAGGTCCAATTTGCCCAAATCCATCTTGCAGCTCATAGCAGTATAATCTAAGTTAAGGCATCTTGCAAACATGTTTATTGCTTTCTTTGAGCTGTGCACGATTATACACACATTAGTTCAGTTGTGGAACTATCCAAGATAAGAAGTGCTAATAGAGAGCTGACATCCAGATAGCCATCAAAGCTGAATGAAGAATTCCGTTTCGTGAATGTCAACGTTTAGAAATTCCATTGCATTTTTATGTTCTTCCTAAAACCACATCAGTGCAGTCAACAAAATAAACCAGGTAAAAAGAAACACTCATACTAAGATCTTATTGTCTTTGGAGGCAGATGTGCAGAAACATAGTTAAGCAATGAAATGACCACATTTGTCAGGATTTAAACAAAAAACCATTCCTCTCCTCCTATAAAGAAAACATACATGAACCTGTTCTGGGTTTTTTGAGGAATTGAAGAAATGATTCTGCCTCTGTGGTGGCTTTCTTCCTGTGTGACAGTCGACACATCACTGCAAAATGATAAAGACGCTAGAAAGAAGACTTTGCTCTTTGATTTCGAGGGAATGACACCAAAGCCTGACATTTACAATGCATTCATGTTACAGACGGAAAATATTTTTGTCCATTTAAACTTTATTATAGATGCACTCGCAAGTTTTTTGACATGACTTTACTTTTATGATTGGCACTAAGAAAAAAAACACACCACCGATAAAATAGAATAGCTCTGGTAAAATACAGCTGTTTGGGAAAGTAGCTCCACTTTCTAAAATATTTCACAGGAGATTATTCCTCTTTTATTTTTTTTTAAACAACCTGAGGGGAGAGCAGATGCGTGTGATTGCGTAGCATTTCTTGGCTGGCAGGAGGAGTTGCATAACACCAGCACAAGCGGGTGGTTGCTGCCCAGCCGCGAGCACATACGGATTAGGAGAAGCTCACCCTACAGAGATCTGGGTTAATTAAAACTGTTTTGGTGAGCTTGGTGACCTACCCAGCGAGATGCAAAGAGATGCCGGCTCCATCTGTTTAAGCAATGATAAAACTGCAGTCCACAGTCAATGGCTTGGCTCAGTGCATCGACATATATGAAAAGAAGCCGGCTTGTACTGTTTTGGCAACAGTGTCGCACCCTGCAGCTTGACATTTCCCCTGTATAGTGTAATCAGCACGACCAAACCGAGGGTCTTTACTGATTTGTAAATCCCTTTTTTGAGGTGAAATTTGTGATCTTTGGCTATATAAATAAAACTAGCATGCACAGGCTTACATGTGGATGACTTATATTTATGCATACAAAGGCCTTCCTGTTGGGAAGGTAAGTATCTATTATGTGCAACATCTTGTTTTATTTTGGTAGCCTATACTCTTGTGTGTATGTTCTAGTTTTACATCCTGTCTTTGTTCCTTTCCTATTTTTGTTAGTTTCACCTGTGTCCTAGTATTCACCTGCCCATCATCAGTTGGTCCCTTTTTCTATATGTGACGGTTCCTTCGATTCATTCTGTTCGTACCCCCGGTTTCGTCACTGCTCGCCCGTGTTCCTCGTGCTTTTGTCTCCAGACTTGGTACAGACTTGTACCAGTTGCCGGTCTTCCTGCCTGCCTGTCTTCATGTATTACCCGCATGTAAGCGCATTTTACTGCCAAAAAATCGTTGAACTGCTCCCGTCTCCCTGCGCTGTCTGCATTTGGGTCCTTTCCCTCTGCTGCTCCGCACATAACAATATGTAGTAATGGTAAAACTATTTAGATTCTTAAGGAAAGGTTTTTACCTAGTAAAACTACATACAAATTATTCATAAAGAGTAAAGGACATTAAGCAGAATGGCAGTTATTATATAATACAATTGCATTAAGTTAAAATTACTGATGCATAATATGCAGCATTTGAACCTTTTTACCAACCACGGTCCACTTATGGGATGCAAGCACTATATAGAACTATTTCAACTTTTTCTGTGTGATTGTTGTCACTTTTTAAAAAGAATGATATGTCAAAAAGATCCTGTCAAATAAGACCTTTTTTTAAAAGTCAATCTTCAAAGTCATCTGGCAGTCCAACAATGTATGAAATCCTTAAACTTTCATTTTTATTATCATTAAACCCTTGTGATTAATTTGGACAAAGTGGTCACTTTTTAATTATTTAGGAGGAAAAATGGGGATGGAAGGTAAAAAATTAGTGTTGTAGCTGTAAGAGGTTAAACTATATTTAGTGTTGGGTGGGTGTATGTATGCGTCGCTGTATGGATGCTAGTAACTATAGCTGGCAAAAATGTAATTTTTAATTTGCTTTCCACCACTGCTGATAGAAAGCAGTGTAAAACTGAGAAGGAATATCCACTGATACATGAGAAGGAAAGTAAAAAAAAAAAAAATTCAATTTTCTTTATATAGCACTAAATCAAACAGAAGTATTCTCTGGGCACTTTCATATAGAGCAGGTCAAGACTACTCTTTACGGTATTATTTACAAAGAGTACAGTCTTTGACCTGCTCTATATGAAAAGTGCCCAGAGAATAGTTTGATTTAGTGCTATATAAGTAAACTAGAATTTTTTATTTTTTTTACTTTCCTTCTTGTGTATCAATGCATTGTGTTTCTCAGTTTTACACTGCTTTCTATCAGTAGTGGTGAAAAGTAAATTAAAATTACAACATTGTTGCCAGCTGCAGTTACTAGCTATGTTGCACATAAGGATACATATAAAACATGAGTTTATGATTTTCTATGTAGTGTAGGAGCCACAGTTTATTTGGGTTATACGTTTGGGATTGTTTATATTTTGATTATTGATTTATTCTGTTGGTTTGTGATTATTATTTATTATTAGAATCACCAGGTTAATTAGGAATGGGTTCACAGAGATATGGGTGGTGACACTCGTAGTTAATTTAAGCACCTGGGTATCTGGGTGCCGGAGGAAGAGAGTGTAGACGTCGTATTTTTGTTGACCGCTATTGTTAACTATGATTGCGGTGATCCTACGGTTTTTGTACACGTTATGAGGAGCATTATTTTTCATTCAATAAAAATTACTTCAATTATCTTACATCCCAGTGAATCTTTTTATTAGCCACATGTTCACTCTTTCAGTGACTTTTTGGTTGTTTTAGGAGTCGCTACATGTAGCTTAAACTACCTAGCAGTAGATAAAGTGTTTAAAATGTAGTTTAACCTGTGCTGCAACTCAAACATTTGACTTTTTAGAAAAGGTCTTATTTGACAGGATCTTTTTGACATAGAGTTCTTTTTAAAAAGTGACAACAATCGCAGAAAAAGTTGAAATAGTTCTACAGAGTGCTTGCGTCCCATAAGTGGACAGTGGTTGGTAAAAGGTTAAAATGCTGCTTACATGTTATGCATCAGTAATTATAACTTAATGCAACAGTATTATATAACTGCCATTATGCATAATATGTAGTTTTCATGAATAATTCATATGTAGTTATTAGGTAAAATCCTCTACTTAAGGATCTAAATATTTTTTCCATTACTGCATATCAATACATACTTTCCCTCCCAACTTTGTATGCATAAATCTACATGTCACCCACATGTAAGCCTGTGCATGCTAGTTTTATTAACTATATAGCCAAAGGTCACAAATTTCCCCTCCATGGGCTTTACAATCAGTAAAGACCCTCAGTTTGGTCATGCTGATTACACTATACAGGGGCAATGTCAAGCTGCAGGGTGTGAAACTGTTGCCAAAACAGTACAATCCAGCTTGTGTATTTATATATGTGGATGCATTGAGCCGAGTCATTGACTTCTCTTTCTTTAACAGGCAGAACTCTCGAGCAGAGCCAGGCTGTGGGTGGGTGGCCATTGGCCTTAACCGGCTGGGGCAGGGTAGCACAATGCAAAGTTCCAAAATACGCACTATGAGGATTGAGGTCATGACTATGGAAGGTATTGGGCATGAAACGTGGTTGGATTTTTATATCATGAAAAGGAGCTTTTATTTATCTAAATCTGTCTGTTTGCAACCGTCGGGAATAGAAATACGATGGATCTTGTATTCTGCCCTGGATGAATTTCAATTATAGAAGCTGCCATACGCATATATCTGCCGGATATCTCTCACACACATCACTTTGCATCACTTTTGCCTATGTCCTTCAGCTTCGCCTGCTGCCTCTCTCCATTCTCACGCAGATCCTCCTCCCTGTCTGTCTCCCTTCGTAGCACTCAGTGTTCTCTTGCACAAATGCTCTCTGTCTGTCTCTTTTTGATTCTCTCTCTGATCTCTGTCCTCCTGAGCAATGTCTTGGAAAGCAGATTGGCTGCAGCCAGGCAGGCAGGCAGCTGTGTGTTGTTGGTCTCGTGCCACCACAGAGGCGCTTTGGCTAACCCACTATCTATTTGTTTAGAGAAATTAAAGGATGCACTCTCTCCAGAGACCTCTGGCCTCTGAGTCGCCAGAAGGGGCCCATATCAGAAATTGCACTCGGTAAACACACAGAGAGGCAGAGCTGGACTCACAGAAGGGAAAAACTGATAATCCATCGCTGATTGATCATCACATCTGATTCCCCACCCCTGACTAGTGCCCGTGTGGGGCAGGGGGTTACACATGTGGGTTTTAAGGTAGTTCTCATGGGTGCCATTCTACTTACTACTTGACTGCTTTCATTTTTTATTTATTTTTTTCCTCACTGTGCTCGTGGGGGACCAGAGGAATGATTCAATATCCATTCTGCCACGCAGTGTGCTCTGCACGTTAATGCAATCCATTGTCTGTTTTCTCCAAACGCTTTTAGTTACGGCGCAGTGGAGAAATTGGTTTCCCCTCCAGCTGAATCACAGACTGCACATGCATATGTATAACATGGCGTGACATAAATATGATTTGTGCAAACTTAAGTGGGCGAAAGAAGGAGTTGTGTACCACGTCTGTAGCTAAATGAGAAAAATGAAAGTGGCATTCAGATGCCTAACATGTTTTGAGGAGGCTATTGGCTTGAAAATTGCCTCACTTAACTTAGATGGCCCTCTATTTTTGAAGTTGTGCAATGTTTGTTTGTTGTTTTCAACGTATGGACTAAAGCTTTCTGCATCCATAATGGGAGGTATAGAACTAGCTTGGTGGGCGGTGAACGTCATTTTCTCCTGTCCGTTCGCCGTGACAATCGCAGCCAGTGGGCTCAGCATACAGGCATGTTATTTGCTGCTCCCACGCTGTGAGCCATGTATGCACCGCCTGCTCAGCTACTGGTGGGCAATGAGCTGAGACCACAAAGGCTGATATCTGCTCACCCGCCAGCAACCCTTTTTTTAGGAAATTGCATCACTTGGAGGCTAGTGAAGGTGAGATTTAATTCTGACAAAAGACTAGCAGAAACAACCGTTGTATTCTCGGGAGTTCTGTCAAATTGGGCAAGTCGGCGTGACTAAAACATGCTGGGAAATAAAGCTGAATGTTTTTTACATGCAGGGCAGAGGGTAATAGAAAACACAGCTACAACTAATTAGCTGCTATCTTGTTCCTTCCAGAAACTACACACACTCAGTACACGATCCTGTTCCGAGCATATACCCAAGGCTCCAGTGAAGTAGGCTACTGCCAGACTTTCTTTTCTCCACTTCACCAGACAGTTCACTAGAAGTAATTATGTTGTATATTGGTGGAAAAGAAACAACCATCTATATCCATACAGCTGGAGAGAAAGGGTGAGACATAGTGTTCGGCACTGACTAATCATTATTGATGGAGATTCACTTTCACTTAGCAACCGGATGGCTGCTCTGGCTGCTGATGCTCGGAAGAGGGAGGACTGCACGTGAAGCACCAGTTGCTGGTTTTCACAGCCTATTGAGCCAATCAAGGTGGCGGCGCAAACGCTTGCTGTCGGGTGCCACCGAGAGCCTATGTGGAGTATTGGGTGAAAATTGGCCCAGTTCCACTGCAGTTATATCCTCCCCCCCCCCCTCCCCTCCCCCAACTTCAAAGCAGTGGGTTTGAGCAAAGTGGCGAGTCACGGCACATTTTTAGGTTAATCCTCGGGCCTTCCTATTGTATAGGAAAACTTTTACCTTCAAACATGCCAGGATTTCTGTTCCTTAAAGTTGTGTAAGTTTTGTGTCTCCTCTTATTGCCGTGAGGAAAAGCCAATCTCCACCGAGCTGCATACTCATGAATGTTCACGACTCTTTATTAACCCTGTTAGCTGCATCCATGGTGCTCTATAATTCCCCCTCCTCTCTCTGTCTTGCTCACCGACACACTTTGCACATTCATATGGTTTACATGCAATTACTCTTGTGCAGGTTTTTTCCCTTTGCCTTTTTTCTATATTTGTGTGATTTTTTAAATTTTTATTTATTTATATATATATATATATTTTTTTTTTTTTCCTCTTAAATATATCCACATGCACATCACATCACACTAGGTGCACACCGGATGCCTTTTTCGTGTGTGTGTGTGTGTTGTTGCTTTGTTCAAGTCATGCTTCATTCACAGGAACATCCGCTGTGAGTCCATACAGGTGAGAGGCCCGCTGTGGCGACAGTAAGCTGAAATGGAGCTGCATGGACTCTCTGCACACGTACTACAGTGCTGCGCCCTGCATGTTGCGTGCAATTACTCTTTCCACACAACATAACATTCCACCCAGAGTCTGCATGTTTAATGTGTGAGGCAGAGAGAAATTGAGACACAGGGCCTCCATTTTGTTTTTTTTTAAATAAAATTTTGCAGGTGCTGGCCAAAGTTCATGACTGTGAACGCCATTGAACCATTCAAAACCAGCAAAATATTATATTATTATTAAAGATTCTATCCTAATAAAAAAAGGTCAGCATGATGAACAGTTATGCTGTCAAAATTTGAGCCACCCATATCCTCAAACAATTCAGATTTTTCCGTATTTCGGCGTACATGTGATGTGTATAGCCATATTTTATCAAAATAACTACTTGCATACTTAGTGTGTTCCAGACAGAGGAGAAGTGAATTATGATGTAGTTTGAATAGATTGCCTATGTACAGCTATGTCGCCTTGCTGTGAGGGGAAACCCCCACATCTTGCATCTTTAATTAGCCACAGATGGTCAAAGAGCATGTCCCACAATGCCACAGTACTTCAACATCACCAGCACCGCCATCCCAACCAGCTGCCACTACCTCTGAGTCACAGGTACTGACAGTCCCAATTTACCTTTCCACTCGGGCGGCATGGACGTTTTCAGTGCGTTGCCAAATTAAGGACCTGGGAATTACACTCGTCGGAATAATGATGAGGCGGCCCAGATCAGGGTGTGTGTGTGTGTGCTTTTTATAATGAGATCGTAAACATATGCTTGTGCCAGCGCAGCACCTACCCATCAGCTTAATTGGCTCGATGTGGGATCTCGGCTCTCGTTGGTCCTCTCCAGAGGAGGAGGGGCATGTGGGGGAGGAAAGCGTGGAGGTGTGCTATGACGATAATGACTGGAAACGCACAAATCCAAGTGCAAACACATCCACAGATTATCCTGCATGATCCACACGTGTAATGGGGTTTTGCGCACGCACACACACACACACACACACACACCAGAGAAAGTGTTAAGACTCCCAGGTACCGTAATTGGCACCTGCACGGCCAATATTGAGGGTAAATGGGGCCCATTGTCCATTGTACTTTGCCTTTTGTGAATCATCGCAATTGCTGAGCCAAGTGGGGTGCAAAATCTAATGAATTGGCCCAACAATTGACAAAGTATGATTTATGCGTGTTTTGTAGCGTAATCCGTCTCGCCGAGGCTGGATTTGGTCCAGAGGGGACGAGAATGAGCAGAGGTTAAATTGCACTAACCTCTGTCTGCTTAGGAGCTAGTGGGAACAATTTGGCAGCCTGAAATAATATAAACGCCATTAATCATCACTCGTCCCGTCACGCACGTATACGCTGGCACACAGTCGTGCAGAGGCTATCTGTTCGTCTATCTGCCACAGCACACTCGCTTATATATCCATGAATGAGATCAAACCGCACAGAAGAACAACGCATTTCCACACTTACTGACTCAATTGAGCTACTCAGACAAACAATAATTGCCCATTTGACACGTTTTCCTTTACTGTCCATGTAATTAATGAGGATCGTGGTGCCAAATACTGGGAAGGAAAATTTAGAATTTACTTTTTGACTTTTTGGCAAATTAAGAATTCCAACGTATGCTGTCAACAGATGGACCCTTTGCATCTTCATTGCTCATCTCTGGCAAACTGTCCGCTCTCTTGGCGTGCTCGGTGCCCACGCAGTCCCTGTCCTCCTACACCCGTATAGCCTGTGCTATCACGTGTGGCAGTGTTATATGTATAGTAGGCAGATTATGAATGTTGGCGTGTCACAGCTCCCCTGAGCATGGCACTTTATAAGAGGCTAGCTCACCTGCACAGGACTGAAATGTAGCTTCCAGCCATCCATGTGAAAGCTCATTACAAGCCGAGATGCCACCACCTGCTAGTATTGACAGAGATGTGATGAGCCTGTGTGCACAATCTAAAGTGTTAACTGCCTGCAGATGTGCCACGGCATTTTATAGTGCATAAGCATGCATTTGGTTCATTTGATATTGCATTCTTTTAATAAACCGGGCCGGAAATGTAATCAATTTGGGCATTTGTGGTTATCAATTACAATTATTCATCAGAAGATTGCACCAGTGAGATTTGTGTTTTGGGTGTGTGAAAGGGTTTGTCTTTCTTAAATGGGAGAAAAAAAAACAATTAAAAAACCAGTGTGTGACATTAGGGTATCATCGATTTTTATTCCCCCCTTCAATATGTAAAACTTAACTTGCTAAATGAAGTCCTGCAGTAGTTGATAGGTTTAGCCACGAGAGCATTACATTCAATACAGCAGCAATTTGGCGGGCTGTAGATGTAACCAACCGTGAAGAGTTGCTCCACCTGCTTTTCCGATACAGACATTATGTGTGACTTTTTCCATGATATGCTTGCATAGTCCTATAGCCCACAGTACACTGATGCAAACGTGTCGCTCAAAGTCCAAGCGCAATGAAGACCGACTTATGGCCGTGGTTACTGTGTTAAGCAATACATTTTCTGGCATTTTCACGTTACAATCGTGTTGCCCGAAACCTCAAAATATGTAGTGGTTCCCTCACTTCCTACCAGGAGGCCATGACACATTTCTGCTCCTGCAATCCTTTCCCTTCTAGCTCTCCCATAGGTTTACACACCCCCACCCGCGTGTGGATATCAAATAAAAATAGCAACATGCTCTGAAAATGACATTTTGTCGCGGCTTTAAAAGGGAACGCCGAACACACGAGACGTTACAGCCACAAGAGACACAGTCAGTTAATCACCTTTTTTTTAATCGCCTGCCGTAAACTCTTCACTGACAATGTAATGAGTAGGTAAACGTGTGATGTTGCCAGAGGGTGCACTTGATCAATGCGAGAGATGGAACAGAAGAAATAACCACAGAAAGACCTTTTGACGCTCCATCGTCCCATGCAGACGCGCCTATCTTTGACACAAACTTCATGCAGCATGCTCTCTAACCCTCTTGCTTTTGATCCACCCCAAGGAAACGATCTGCTTGTTGCCGCAATGCATTCAGCCTGTATCTCGTAATCGCCCCACTGTCGACGCCAACAAGGGAACCGCTTCCACAACTAGCTGAAAAACGGATCAGATGTGGCCGCAACAGGATGTTGATACAAGCTAGCTAACAAGCTGAGGCAGCAGAAATCGATTCGATGCATCAATAGTGAGATGAACCGCTCCCAGTCAAAAAGAGCACAGCGATGCAGCGTGTACTCGGTTGTTGAACAGCTGCTTGTGTTGCTAAAAATATGACTTGGCTCGCTCTCAACTGAACTGCCGTTGCCCAAGAGCTTTGGGCTGCTAGAAAGTGTGTCACATTACCTGATTGCTTGCTTTGTGTCTTTTTGTTAATACAGTTGCCATAGAAGAGATAAAAACAAACTGAATCAAATTCATATAAGCTTTATTGGCATGACGGATCAGAAATGTATATTTAAGGCATATAATTAAGGCATTGAATGACATACAAAATAATAATAAAAAAACTGCAATACGTATATGCAGGCGTAACCACTTAAACATTTGCTACAGAGATTTTTTTCCCCTTAGCATATGGCAACAGTCGATATATTTTGCAGCTAATAATACCTACTGACTTTTCTCCCCACGTAGGGCAGTATCTGAAGATCAGGGTGATGGATACATGTTATTTATTTTCTCACAGCCTCACTCAGTCAAACCTGCTGCTTAACAACATTCAGCGTACAGTACAATCCTGTGTTCTGCACCGGCTGCAGACCTGGCCGTCACTTGAACTTAACGAAAGGTCAACATGAAAAAGAGGAAGAAGAAGCTCCTCTTGGATTGGGTTGGGGGGGGGGGGGGACAAATGCATGATTTATTTTGTCTTTTTAAATGAATAAGACTCATCTTCTTAATCATATCCTCTGAGCCTCATGCATGAAGAGACACAGAAAGTGGGTTAGAAAGCGTAGACGAGGAGTCGGACATAAATAAAGAGACCAGAGCCCAAGACGTGGTAGACAGCAGCACATCAACTTACGATCGAGTAGATTTCCCTTAACCCCTAACCCTCTGTCAAGTTTTAACCTAATTACTCTAATACAAATAAAACAGACATACTTAAGTTATGCAACTAGTTTGGGTCGGAAAATACAAAAACACTACATTTTCAATCAACATAACTAAAAAAAACACTTTTTTGTATTGAACATATCTGCTTAACATTTACTGCCAACTAATTTTGTGCTTTCTGCTACTGGCAATTGATACCGTAACCATCACATTACATTATTTAGAAAGGCCAATGGCAGCAGGGACAAATAAGTTTTTAAGCCTATATCCTACACTGTGGCAAACTATATCTGCAGCCAGATGGAAGCAACTTGTACTCCTCATACAGGGGGGTAGATCAGATCAGCCAGGATTGACTGAGCCCTGTTCAAAGTTCTAACCTGAGAGCGGTCATTTAAGGTCGTGCCTGCAGTTTTACTGGACCCGTTTACGATAGCCTGTAATCTGTTCTTGTTTTTTAGTCTAAGTGACCCAAACCAGCTGACAAAGGAGAATATGAGGACTGATTCAATAAAACATTTTCAGAAAGGTATTGTCAACATTACAACTTTGCAGCTTCCGATAAAAATACATACGCCGATGCGCTTTCTTACGCACAGCATCCACATGAGGCTCGAAGGTCAACTCAACATCAATTACAGTGCCAAGATATTTGTGCTGCTGCACAAGCTCAACAGCCAGATCAGCAGATACAGAGAACCGTTAGCATTCATTTGGAGTCATGTTTCTGGCCAGCTGGTCAGCGTAAGTCCAATATTCACTCTCCTTTTTTCTTTCAGCTCTGGGTTTTGTTTTTTGTTTTGGTGTCGGCTCCTTAGGGAAATATCTGGTTCTTTATAGCTGCCAAATGTTCACCAGCTAACGTTGCCGTCTGCTGTTTGATCCTGAGCAGGTAGTGTGCGCTGGGTTAATCAGAGCTGCACTGAAAACAGCTGCCTGCTGAGGCGGGAAACAAGATTGATGAGACCGGTGAGACTTATGAACAATGCAGTTGCTGGCTGCTGAAAGACACCAAAATGCTCTGCAAAGTCGGGGCATATTATTAATTATGTGGGTTCGTCACTAGCGATCCCTTTCAAATTACACGCAGTCATTTGATATATTGCATATCTAAAAATTGATTGATTGATTAGTGCAGCTTAAGTAGCAGTTTTCAATGTATGTATAGGAATGTATGCTTTGACTTTTTCAATGTTCAGTCACTCTGAGCTACCTACCTCCCCATTGATCTTCTATGCAATTTAAAAATGACACACTTCCTGGATTGTAGAGGATACTTCTCATCACAGCCAGATGTTCAGCATCCTTCCACCACACAGTGTCTAGACTCGATCGGCGCTGGGGTGGGGGGCCATCCCATACTGCTCCCGGCTTCTCTAGACCCATTGGTAAAATATGATGACGTCACGGTGCGGTCTAATCACCAACTGTTAACATTTCTCATCTTTATTATGCACATGTCAACAAATATTTGTTCACTCATGCTGAAGCCTTTCTTTCTTAAAAAAAAGTGAAAGGCCATCCGCGCCGAAACAGTTTGAAATGTCACGCACGTCTGCAAAACATCAGTGCCTCTGCCCTGTCAGCGGTCAGCCCGGCATCCATTAAGTCCTCGTGTGTGTGCACCATTTCATTTGTCAATCAGATACTTCATTGGCTGGCCACTGGTGGTGACTGGGAGGTGGAGCGCTGTGTGTAAATGAATCAATCCAAAATGAACAAATTGCTGCTCTCAGGCTTCTGCCACTGTCCACTTCTGCCTGGTTGGACCAATTCTTATTAGCCAGAGAGAGAGAGGCATTGTGGGAGTTTTGTTTGAGAAAGGATCGGAGGGAGTGGCGGATGGAGGAGAGTGTATATGCTGAGGGATAAAGGGGGAGAAGGCAAAGATATTGAAGCAAGAGATGAAAAGAAATGAAGGAAGGAGGATGATAATTATGAGACCGAGATGATGAGAGGAAGGAAAGCGAGGAATAACCACAGGGTAAAGTTTTGATGGAGCAGGAGACTGTGCAGGCTGCAGTGGCCACATGTAATTTGACACACACTGATGCATATCAGATGGTGGTAAAGTGCAATTTAGTGGGTTAATCAGTTTTGGTTATGTTGTAATGTGGCTGTAATATAGATAGATTTGATCAAATTTTTACTGGGTCAATTAAAGAGACCGTAAGATTTTGCCTGCCCCATAGCAAGAAGAAACGAACAATTTATCTGCAGCGGCACAGCGGATTGCTGATCAGTAGCGATGACTCAGTTGCTTTATGAAATTACAATTATATTATGGTGATGGTTGTGGAGGACCCAGGAGCAGACTGCGGCACAGGTAAGTTCGGAAGTATCAGGATTTACTTCGGGCAAGACAGACCGAAGATCATGGACCCGGGACTGGCAAAACCCGAGGTCGGGGGCCATAGCAGGAGGATGGAGTGAGCTGGTGGCTTGACACACCGGGCGGAACATAGCAGACTGAGGAGCAGATCAACCGGCAGGAATTCTATGGTCCTGGCCACACTGGAGGCAAGAAGGCACAATTAACTTTGCGTACGAAACAAACATGAGCAAAGTCCACGCAGGAAAACGTTCACAACTAGAGAGACTATACATTGTGAGGTGAAGCGCAACCTCCCTCACTGGTTAAAACCCTTTTGTTAACACAGGTGATTGTCATGTGAACCACGGTTGTCATCTTAGACAATTAGGCTAAATATTGATTAAAAGTGCTATCCAATTCAAATTGGCCTATTAGGTCGAGACTCTAGAGGGGAAAACTGACATGGTTAATTCACACAATCACGTGTTTATATCCACAGGTCCCCGAGATCTTCCTTAACTGGACAACATGAATATTGTACTTTCCAAACCCCAGATTAAATGCCAGGCTCTCTGGCTGTATATGTAGGGAACAGACCAGATTGTAGGCGATTGAATTTTTCCCCTTGTGAAGAGCAGGGCCTCAAGTGGTTGATGTATTGAAGACTGAAAATAAAAGTCTGTGTATTTTTCCTGGAAACCTATGTGTCGGCATGATGTTTTTGGTGTCCACCTGCCACCCTATCCCTCCTCTCCCAACAATACGACCACTGGAGTCGGAACAACGATCTGGTGATTGTCTGGAGAACCAGGGTTGATATGCTGAAGACTGACGAGGTAGAACGGAAGGCGTGTGCAGGCCCACGCCCCAACAACAGAAAATCCACTCTGAAACCATGACATATATTTAACATTGATAGCTTTCAAAACTCGCTTTGCAGTCTCTCCTGTTGTTTTGATAAAAGCTCCTAATGCATTTAAAACCCCAAGTAAAGGAATATCTCATTGTTTGGGGAAAAAACAGACTGTAAAGTGTCTGGTTACAAGACAACCACAAGACCCACAAGCTACCTTTAATACTTAAATGGCACAAGAAAAAGATTTTTTATCAAAAGGTGAATTCAACTACTACATTTAAAAAAAAAAAAGATTCATCGTTTGAAGACAAAATTATGAAAATGAATTATTATTTGGCAGCTATTGTGTGTATTCTAAAGCACTGAGAAACTGAATGCATTTCCTTCCTCATGAAACATCTATTGCTTTGAAACCCGCATCAGTTATTGCCACCTACAGTACATGTGCTCCTGCGTAAAGAAACGGGGCCCCACTCGTGAAAATATTGCTGTACAGCCTGACTAGTGATCAAAAACTGTGCAGGGTACCTTTTTTTAATTAATTAGTAAATGTCTTTTTGTTTTTTAATGGATCAATTGATTTATCATAATCAAACACTGAAAAAGTCTATTCAAGTGGCACCCCAATGATATGTGACATATTACTGAATGCCACCTGACATAATCTAATGGCAGAAGCCTGTAGTCGCAGCTGGCCTGCTACACGTTGGTCTCAGCTCGAACCGGGTGAGCCAGGACTGCATCCTGCACAAAGACAGGCTTTCTAGATGCGACATTACATCTGGCTGTTAGAGAAGGTGATTACAGCCGCATACCTGACATACTGAAAATGCCACCGATGCATCAAGAACAGGCCACAGTAGAATTATTTAAGAACAGAGAAGTAAGGATGAAAACTGGCCCCAGGCTACCCTGCGGGCAGGCACATCAGACACTGTGTCTACAGTGTTTCTCCCATCTTGTTTATCTACTGAGAGGGGTGAAGGGCAGCGTTTAGTTGGGAGGAAGGAGGCTTCTGTTGGATCAACAGTGATTGACTGGCTCGTGTGTGGCTGATTGCGTGGATGGTTAATTCATGGGAAAATTGAATAATTGATTTGTGGAGTAATTGGGTCATACATTTATTAATGATGTGTGGGGTTTGTCGTCCCCCCCCCCCTCATCACCATGGAGTCAAGCATGTCATCTGAAACGACATGGGGAAAGAGTTTGTCAGGCATGGAGGAATAATCTTGAGATAACTCTACTGTATGTGTGATTGTGGTGTATCAGATGATGTGACAGCGAGGTTTCTATGCTATCAGCAGCATCACACCTCGACACTCAACACCTCCTTCTTATAAATAGCTACAATCTGACAAACCTGTTTTATCATCCCACACCTAACCCCTCTCCTCCACTGTGTGATGAGCATTGCAAGATGATGTTGCATCACTTTGACACCCACCGAATTTGAAGTCTGTACTTTCACCGAGCTAAACTTTGCCACAGTGCGTGACCTGGCGGTGTGCCAGTTGTGCTGTATACATACAAAATGTTCACAGTTTAGTCTGAGGCCGGTAATGAGCTCGTAAGCAGCGGAATCCTCAATGGAGAGCGAGACGGAGATGAATCCCTTGGACGTCCACATGGCTGCTGGATATACCTGGCCTTGCTGAGACTGAGAACACCCACTCACATCTGCACCATCTGCTTTGTGTGTGTGTGTGTGTGTGTGTGTGTGTGTGTGTGTGCGGGAGGGATTTCCACTAAGCTGCAAACACACCCTCTTCTTCCTCCTCCTCCTCCTCCTCCTCCTCCTCTCGCCCACGCTTGCACACCCACACACTCACACACCACTGATAGTGTCAAACGCTTAAATGCCAGACCACCTTCCACCTACCGGCTGCATCCCACATGCACAGAGGAAGTGAGCGGGATACAGATATGCAACTAAACACACACACACGCACACACGCACACACACACAAACATGCACACGTATCCGTGCAGACAGGCACGTACAGTATCCTGCTGTCCTGGAGGAGAGGGTTAATCCCTCCCTCTCTCGCTCTCTCTCTGCATCACACTGTTCTTCAGCTCAACTGCCTCTACTTCGCTGGAGTCGAGGCAACGGATGACCTTTTAATCCGTGTAACTTTTTGTCAGGTTACTCCTACATGCCACAGCTTAGTTATCCATTTTATACCCTTTTGTTAACATTGTGCCAATGCTGGATTTCGTCAATGCTTGAGGCAATTTTTTGCATTTGCAAGGGCTCCGGTTTTTAATTAGTGAGCCACATTCCACAGTTAAGTTTCTGTTGTGGGTTGTTTAAAAACTCTGCAAATTCAGCAGGGCATCATCTGTAATGGGGAAATTAGGTGTTTCATCTACTTTTTGTCTCCATAGCGGCCACTGCTTTTACTCATTTTTAGACAGGCATTTACATTCATTTATATTCATTTATCATAATAAGTGAACACAAGCCATTCAATATTCTGGATAAATCTCTGGCGCCTGAGAAGGGAACAACAGCAGACAAAGGTCTTTTCAAACAGGAGTTCACCAAACATCAACAGACAGTTTTAACATTAATGTTTATGTTATTGAGCATGCAGCACTTAAAAGAATGACAGAGTATGGATTATTGAGGATAAGGAAACTAAAAAAAGCACATTATGGATATGTCCCAAAAATATGTGCCGTGTGAAGTGGGAGCACACATAATTCAAAAATCAATATCCTTTTTTTATGCATTGTAGCATGTAAAGACTGAGAAGGATATGCAAATGTAGAGGAAATGCGCTAATTAAAAGCATACTGTGTGTAGGATGTCCTGGAAGCGCTGCTAGTAAACATTAAGTCACACCTATGTAATAAGCAAAGAAACAAAGCAAAAAAAGTGTAATTTTTTTTTTTTTTTAATCTCTATGCTCACAGGCACCAACACGCAAATGTTAAAGTTCCTGTTACAACCTTTTAAATATTCACACCCATGAATTATGGAAGCAACATTTTTTTTTTCCAAACATTGTTGTGTAATCACAAGGGAGAAACATTTTTTTTTTTGGGCGTATGCAGTCGGGGTTGCCAGATATCACTGGAATGAATGAGAGTCATCTTAAGCCTCAATTAAATTACTCTGATAACCGTCCAAGCACCACTTGTGATTTTCACTATACACACACCGATACATTCAGGAACACGCCATGGCAATGCCGGAATGGGGGGAATGAGGGGGTTGGGGGGGCGGCAGTCCAGTCCAGCAGATGCCAGCCGCCACAAAACTCAACAGAAGAAGAAGAAGAAGATGGGGCAAGGCTGGATGTATGTGTATGCTGCAACGTCTCTTATGAATGAAAGTTGCAACTTCAATTATGTCGTCAGTGGAGTCTTTATGATTCGCTCGCTCTATGCAAAGGCGTACTTCATCAGACGGATGCACGTGCTTGTTCCTGCAATGTTACTGTTTACATTCACAATACATGCTGTATCGCCATTTTCCCTGAAATGTTACTAGGTCTTGAGGTGGGAAATTGGGAGCAGGAATCGATATTCAGGGAAACGTGTACTGCCATTCACACATGACCCCACGCAGGACATGTTCCTGAACATTTCAGGGATTGACTGCATCTGTGAATGGGGCTTTAGAGTCCAGTACCCAGTTCTTGCCTACATTCTGTCATGGTAAGGGGTGTAGGCAGCAGACGAAAAGGACCGAAGCGCAGACAGCACAGGCACACCGAAGCAGTTTCAGTGGTTTATTTGACTCAAACACAGGCTTACATGTAGGTAGACAGCCAGGCAGGAACACAGGCAACCAGAGGCAAGACACACGGTAGATCCACAGGAACACCAGGGAGCAAACCCAACATAGGCAACCGCAAACAAAAAGAGTAACAACCGCAATGAACCGACACGTGACAAGGGAAAGCGTGACAGGACCAATGAGGGGATGAGGAACAGGTGAGCACAGGAGAACGGGTGAAAGGAATCAACACAGGAGGGAAACGACTCCAAATAAGGCGGGAAACGAACAAAAACAGGAAACGCAGAACTCCACTCCACGGTCATGACACATCCAGACCTATCAAATGCCAGGGCCTGTTCTGAGAAGCAGGTTTACTCGGGTATCTGAATAAAATTACCTGACTAAAATCCGGAAAACACTTGTACACCAGTCTATGTTCCAGATTGGACAGGGGCCTTGGTTTTACTGGGCAAATCTAACAAGATAACTCGGTAGACCTGCTTCTTGAAACGGGCCCCAGGTGTACAGAGCCGGAAATATAAAAGCTTTCCTGAACTGGGCATTAGGTCGAATTAGTATTAAGTGTATCAACTGACAATAGAGAGGAGCAAAGGATATGTTCGTTTTTAATCACAAAACACGCACATGTGGCAGCTGGCAACGGCAGGGAGGGACTGATTTCCGCTAGGTGTTACAACTGATGAGATTAGTCTGGTGCATCAGTGTGTCTGACTGAGGGAGAGACGAGAAAACACCGTATACTTTTACGTGAGAGTGAGTTGGGAGAGGAAAACTGAAAAACAAGTAGTTGAGTGTGTATGTGTGAAAGAGAGAGGGGGGGGGGGGGACCCTTGCTGAGCCAGACAGAGGGGGATATAGAAAGTTGTCTGCCTAACGTCTCCTCAAGGTCGCCTGAGGTTGGGACCGCCGAGCCTAGAATCTGCGTCGACTACCGCCCAGCCAATGTCTGCTCTCTCGATGTCTGTTCAGTTTTTTGTTGGTTTTTTTTCCTTTTCTGTCAGCTCCGTGTCCCACAATCCTCTGCAGTGACTAAACAACTGAAAGGGAGCGTGAATTGGGATGATGGGATATAGAGGCTGAGGTGAATTTGCGCTTGTGAGCGTGCGTGCTGGTGCGCTGGTGAGCGTGCGTGCTGGTGAATACAGCGTCGGGAGAAATTTCCAGCACAGGTTCTTTGTCAAGGAGAACAACAAAAGGTGGGGGGGGGGGAAACAACCAGAGTAGTGCTTAAACACATTCTGTCTAGGATTGTCTCTACAGTATATGTCATTGTCAAATGAACAGAGATAATAACCACTGTTGCAGCCTCCTTTGTGCCCTTTGGGTTCTCTGCTATTCTTATGTGCCAGATAAACACGGCGCATCAGTATTTAAAGTGTTTTCTTTATGTTTTTGTGCATTTAAAAGGAGCGCAAGAATCAGCTCCAAGAAAGTGCCCCTTGGAGCATATGTTTCTATGCTGATGTTATTGAATGAGTGATTGAAGTTCATCCATCACATTCCGTGCAGAAGGAGTTCTAAAAGTTTCATTGGCTACGGGCCACACTGCAAAATCATTATGTTTAACAGCTCAAGTTCTCATGGAACCATGTTGAAGGCGCACAGGAAGCATTAGTAGTAGTTCTCTGTCTTACTCGTGTGGGCTGGTGGATCTTATTATTATTCTCTGGGTGTGCGGCGGGATAATCAGAGCTTCAACTGTTTAAGAAGAGTGGTGAGTTGTGAGTAGTGTCATCTCAGTCAACATTAAAAGTAGGTGAAATGTGATTTGATGTCACTCATGAATAATAATATGGTTGCATTGTTAAAGACTATATTTCAACTTGCGATAAGAGCTAGATGACAGCTTTCAGCTTTTCAAGATTACTTTTTGACAAATAGGGAAAAAAGCCGGGGAAAAGGTTCACTTTGTTGTTGTGACAAAAAGCCTTCCAAAAGTCACCGTATATTTCATGATTTCATTGCATTTTCCATCGTCCATGCTTCTGATCTGTAGCTTGGCCGTCTAAAACCGAACAATAGGGATATTTTTCTTAGACTAATGCGTCTGTCGTGATCTGGGCCCTGCTCTATCTGGACCACGCTGGGAGTTCTTCGGCTCAGTTTTGCCCAAAGTGGAGTCCTACACGCAAAATATCGTCATCTGACATTTTGCCTTTTAAACCTTTTTGAACCACTGTTTTCACCACCTTGCCAAAAATGGGATAAAGCAACAATGATAATAAAGCTGAATTCACACTGCCATTAGTAACATATACATGCAGTAAACACAACACATGCAGCATTTGTATCGCAAAGCAAGAGATGTACTATGCAGCTTCCATCGGGGGAACAATGCATTTGATGCAGAAAGTGAGATCAAGGGGTGAACTGGCTGCACTGCCCACATCGGAGACAGAAGACTGAGAACAATGGGCGTGAGGGACGTCTGGAAAACAATTTCACTTTCACAGTTCCGCAGAGACAGATTTGTAAACCACTGGAGCAGCTTATAAGCAGCTTTCACTGGGAGGAAACAACACATAGGTCTGCCTGCTTCTGAGATGTGTGCGTTCTATGGATGAATGTGTTTCGCTCGCAACTAATATTTTATGTTATGTTGCTTTTTTTCTTTCTGATGGAAGCAAACCACCCCTGCCGGCCAGCCTCATTTTCCATACGACACGAGCCCCTTGCTGCTCGCTGCAGCCTACACTGTGTCTCAGAGCAGTGTGGGTATTAGTAGTGAGTTGCTGGAGGGAGGGAGGGGAGCCATGAGAAGCAGGCTACGCTATAATGATGATCTTCACCATGAGTGATAATGAGTGCTAAGGTAATCCTCGCCTGGGACCATGCACAAACACACACCATGCTCGCAACACAGCCATGAACAGAATGCTACCAAGACACCTCAAAAACAGGCGTCTGGAAGCCGTCTCTACTTTGCCTGTTTCTTATCAGTCCGGGTACAGAGCACGCAGGGAAATCAGAGGCGCACAATCTTGCCTCCAGGGGCCTAACTTGTGCCCCCCCCCCCTCACCATCGCCCCAAAGACTGTTATGATAATACTCCCCCATCCTCCTCCTCCTCTTCTACTCCTTACAGCTTTATTCTTTTATCACACCAGCAATCAGACAGATAGCGGTGCTCTGAAACCCTTCCTCCAGCTCAGTGATGGGGACACCGTGGACCAAGGACCTCGCTAATGCAACCCCAGAGCCCCGGGCTTGTTAGCCGGAGCCATCTCCGAAAGAAACGAGGGGGGGGGGCTTATAGAGGAAAGATGAGTGCTAGAGGGGTGTGTGTTTGTGTGCGTAGAGAGAGAGGAGGGTGTGCGAGGGTGTTATTACAACCCTGTGTGTGTGTGCGTTCAGCAGAGACAGTGTAGCACTTCCGCAGATAAAAGGAAGGAAAAGAGTGTCTCTCTCCCATGTGCCATAAGTCTGTCCCTTTGAATGAGAGTTAAACCCATCAAGTCAAAGTGGAAGAGAGCGCTCTCTCTCCCTCTCTCCCCTCCTCTTGCTTAGTCTCTCTCTCACTTCCTCTTCCTCTTTGATCTGATTGTTTCGTTCTCACTCTGCCGCACGGACCAAATCAATCTGCCACCCACAGATCATGTCATCACGGAAAGAAGACAAGTGTGTGTGTGTGTGTGTGTGTGTGTGTGTGTGTGTGTGGGTGTGTGTGTGTTTGAGCCGGCCCGCATGACACTTAATGGTTATATGCCGGCCTGTGTGTGCGTGTGCAGCCCGGATGCCCCTTCACGAGCGCGGCAGCAGTCTTCCTATGCCTATGAATAAAGATGATAATCCTTAAAACGTGGAGGAGGGGATTACTGTGTTTACTACGGTGCGTGTCTGTGGAACAGGCGTGCTCTCGCCCAGTGATGGTGGCACGCTTGGAATTTGAAGATGCTTTTAATGAAATGGCGGAAAAGAAGGAAGAAGAAGAAGAAAGAGGAAGAAAATGTTGTGATTCTCCGTGCGTGCACGCTGGCAGTTTGTGGGTGCGTAGCTGCCATATGTTCTTTATGGGATGTAAGAGACACGTCAGGTATTGTGGTTCTATTTTTAGCAGCGGCGGTCTCAAACTATTGCTGGTGCTTCCATGCGTTTAAATCTGCCACTAGCTTGCCAATGTTTCTTCTCTGTCTTCTCAAAACCCTCATCACGATAAGAGAGAATATAAGGGGGGAGGATAAGAGAGGAACTCAGAGAAGCCAAGCAACCAATCTCCCAAAATAGGTCAGTTTGAAAGCACGATGAATTTTTGTACAGCCTTTTAAAAGGGCTTTCAAGGACTGAGGATTGTGGAGGAGAAGATGCTGCTGAGGATCTCTTTCTCACACACATTAGGCCTACACACAGGTGGGTCCTGGTTCATGGAAGGGCCGTGAAGACTACTACTGCCACCTGGTGTTTGCCACTGGGACATCATGTTTTATTTCTATGTGATTTCCCATCTTGGGCTTGCATCCAGTGTCTCTTCTCTACCGAGCAATTGGCGAGGAGAAAGCATGTGGGTTCAGGTTTCCTCATATAGGCATCGTGATCGCAGCCTCAATGAAGATGTGGGTGTCCATGCGCCGGAGTAGAGCGGATGAGATGTCCATTTATTTCCCCCTCGCACGCCCTCCTTCTGCAGCTCTCCGAGTCGGAGCCTACACAAGCACGAGGCAGAGGAAGAAATCAATGAAGATGTGCCAGACTTGGCTCTCTTATCCAGAAAACTGGTGCTCTTATAGGCTGCCGCCGCACGTTCGGTCTTAGGTTGTGTAAGAATAGGGAGGTGCTCTCTGACTCATCATTCCAAAATAAAACAAGCAATTTTTCATATCCTGTTTTGGAGAAGGATCAAGTAAGTTAATACTGCTGACACGGCTCTCAGCTCACCTCCAATTACTCTTCCTCTCAACTCTATCCAGTGCATCCTCTGCATATTATCAATAGCGTGTCTTTTCGTCCCAAAATCTGTTCACAATAGGATGCCAAACCAGTGATTAAAGTGTCCTTTGCCAAAGCAGTTCCATTCATTCAAGACACCCATTTAATTGAATAATCTATTCATCGTGTTCTATAAAGAAAAGCTCAATCCAATTCAAGCTATCCTATTTTTAAGATATTTTATTGACGATGGTCTTTATTGTCTGTCTAGTTAAGCATTCACATTTCACCATAGAGGGGATAAAATGCAAGACAATGCTTTCACTACAATTGTATCATGCAGTTGAGGACATGGCCATATTGTGTCATCATAAAAAACAAAAAGATGTTTTGTCCGAGGAATGATTCCAAGCAAACTGAAATTAAAATGGCTAAAGTCGATAGTTTTATATAAACGGATCGCAAATTAAATTCCATCCATTTTATTGGGGTGGAGGCAAAAACTCACAAAAGATATCGGTAAACCTGGACAAATAAAACCTAAACTATGTGCATGAGCAGGTATCGAGGGGCTGCCTGTTTAAAATATGATTATTTGTGATATGGGTGAGCAAACTCTTTTGAAGAAACTGAAAATAATAGGAATCTACAACACATATGAACCTAAAACAAATGTGAGAGAGAGAGAAAGAAAGGGAAGAACAGGTGCATTATGGAAACGGATGAGACCCATAATGTTCAGTTTAGCATGGTTTGCTTTGGTTTAACATCTCCTGCCTTCACAAAAGCAGCAATTTGGTCGATCGCTGTTTGTCTGCTCACCGCAGAGCAGCGGGAAAACCAGCCTGGCTGCTCCACTCTCTCTGCTTTCATCTCGGCTTCACTGGTCGGGTAAATGTTCCTCCTACTGTTCCGGCATGACAATTGGATCCCACAAACCAAGGAGCACCAATGTAGCACGCTGCTTTCTATAGGCACAGTAACAGACGTGCAAGAGAAAAGCCACAGGCGCACATGTAGGCATAACCAAAGAGACAAATGCTCATTTTAATGTCATTTATGGAAAGACATTTTTGTAAACAGTCCTCATCACTTAATTGACAAAATGACACTACTTACTGAGAGAGGTCTTGATTCACCTAATCATATTGACATAACCTATAGATAATTTTTTATATGGTTGGATGGAAACCAAATGGTGTTGTTCTTTATCTGGTGATGACAATCTCAGCAACTGTTTGGTTTTTTTAAAGTTGTGCTTGCTACAATATCTGTGCGTGGCTGCTACGGATGGTTAACGTCAGGGAAATGTTGTGGTCATGGCAAATAAACTATGGTCACATTATGGTTAGGTTCTTCTAAAAACGACTTGGTTACGGTTAGGTACATATTGTGGTTATGCTTAATAAAGGCAAATTAAATTTCCAGCTCTGTGACATGATGCTAATTCTGGTCTCCTGCATGAAAGTGGAAGTCGCAACACCTCGATCCAGCTCTCCAACTCCCACATCCTTCCTTGTCACGTACACCGATCAACCATAACTTTATCAGCACTGACAGGTGAAGTGAGGAACACTGATTATCTCGTTACAATGGCACCTGTCAGTGGGGGGGGGGGGGTATGAGGCAGCAATGAACATCTTGTCCTCCAAGTTGATGTGTTGAAGCAGGAAAAATGGGAGAGCGGAAGTATGTGAGCGACACTGACAAGGAACCAAACTGGGATGTCTAGACGACTGGGTCAGAGCATCTCCAACACTGCAGCTCTTGTGGTGTGTTCCCCGTCTGCAGTGGTCAGTACCTACCAAGAGTGGTCCAAGGAGGAAAAACCGGTCCAACAGAACTGCTATCGTAGCTTAAACTGCTGAAAAGGTTTATGCTGGTTCTGATAGAAAGGTGTCAGAACACACCGTGCATCGCTGTCGTGCATCGACTGCGTGCTAGCCGCAGAGCGAACAGGGTGCCCGTGCTGTCATCACAGTTTGGCCCCTGTCAAAGTCGCTCCTTATGCTTGCCCATTTCTCCTGCGTCAACACATCGACTTGGAGTACAAAATGTTCACTTCTTCTCACTGCCTACTATATCCCTCCCCCCCGCTGACAGGTGCCATTGCAACGAGATAATCAATGCTCTTCACTTCACCTGTCAGTGCTCACAAAGTTATGGCTGATCGGTGTGCATCCACACATAGCTGCTGTATGATCTTTGTACTCTGAGAAAATGTGTGTGTGTGTGTGTGTGTGTGTATACAATATATCCACAGACATATATAGGCAGATTTTAATTCAGATGCTTTCACAGGCACAAGTAAACACTCATTCAAGCGCACACACAACCAACATGGTTTTCATCCCCAGGCATCAGGTAGCCAATCCATCCTGTGATGGGGAATTGTTCTTTTTCTTATTAAAAGAACAGGTGGCCATGAGATAGCAGTCTCATTTCTCACCGCGGCTGCACGCCATGAGTCCAAACTAATGATCAAAACATTGAGCCGCTCCAAATCATCTCTCACCCCAGACTGATAGATATGGGAACTGATGGGAGGAAGAGTGGGTGGGTGCAGGTGTGTTTGCGAGAGCCTGTACTATCAGTGCGCGAATGTGAAACCGTGTATGCATCTATGCTTCCACACCTACATGCATTCTGTATATTTGCATGTGCATATGTGATCACGCGTGGGTGCCTCCATGTGCTTGTGTGTTGGGTGGAGGTGGGCATTCAGGGTAAGTACTGGCATGAGGCCGTTTGGCCAGCAGCTGTGTTGGATCGCTTGCTCTGCTCCTTTTAGCCACACTGGTGGCATTCGCTAAGCAGTTTCCTCTTAAAAACACACACACATGCACCTCCCATCTTCCTTTTTCTTTTTTTTTTTCCAGTCGTGCCTCATTCATGCTGCACCATGCTTATCACTTTCAAAGGGAGCAGCGTGCGTCTCAAAGAAAGGAGATGAAAGCGGTTTAATGATCTATAATACATGGGCGCCATTCATTGGCACAGAACAAAAGGTTTAGGTGTTGGGGAAGAAACGGCAGACTGAAAGAAATCGAGACAACATTCACTTTGTGTCAGCCACCTTTCACCGCGTGACTTCGAGGGAGAGGATCAGGAGGCCGCTGTGCTTTTATTTCTTTCTGGACGGCGTTAAATCGCCTCCAAGTGAGATTACTAAAAACCCACAGAAAATTCATTTCAGGGATGTGTGGACGCTTGTGATATGTTATTTGCATTTTCTTTTTTTCAGCCCTCCTGTCACAAAACCTGTGGGAAGTGACAGCACTCAGCCACACACACACATCCACTCAGGAGATTCAGATGACTTCAGTGATTTGTGTTTGGTAGCACAGTGATGACACCGATGGGGGCGGCACAATGTGACACTTTGGTGTGTGAAATAAATGTTTTCCGTCCTGCACGCTGTCAACTGTGCATGACACAAACACAAACTTTCCATCTCTCTCCTGGTGTCCCTCCCCACCCCCCCCCCCCAATTCCCGGCTTTTGATCATTTGTGCTATACGTTCTGCAACTCTATTTGGGTGGACGAGATTAGTCATCGTCTCGTCCCATCTGTTTACGACTCATTTGTTTACTCTCTGGTTCACATCAGAGCTCACTGCTGCAGCCAGGGGGGATTCCTTCAGTGCAGGACTGGGTCCAGGCTCTGAGGTCAACCTAGCTCAATGATTCATCCCGTTTCTCACCAAGTAGCTGTGATGAACAACACAGATTGCCTTCATTTATGAGCATAACGACAAAAAACATCATGGGAAAATGCCACAAGACAGCGCCGGAAGAGGAATCGCAGACAAAAGGCAAGTTTTGACGGTGCCCGTTTGGTCGTGTCAGTAGGCTATTTCATTACCTGTAAGCCACGACATTGTAAACCAGGATCAGCAGGTCATTTACCAGACACGGTTTGACAAGTCAAACATGTTGCTTGTGGTTGCTGTCGACAGGGAAATGTCTGTGAACATAGCTTGACAGGGCAGGTGGTGAAGTGATGAAAGCCTGCAATAGTTTCACATTATGTAGATGAGCTGTGCGGACACAGCTGGAGACATTCAAACTCTGCTGAAAGCCAAAGTTGTCCACCGTGACGTTTTTAATGTATGCCAGACTGGAAATGAGCTCGTCTTCAAAGCTGCTTTCCACCGGCTCATGATTTTGTCCATCCAACCCTGCAGCCATTTTTATTTTTTATACTGTTGTACTAATTCTGGATCACAGGACGTCAAGTCAATTTTATTTATGTAGCACAATATCATACATCACAAATTTGCCTCAAGGGCCTTTACAATCTGTACAGCATATGATGCCCACGAATCCTTAGACCCTCTGAAGCTCATGATATTAATTTACTTTGTTATATGGGATCGTCTTCAATTTGCTTCGAGTTTTATAGCCTGAAATATCATTAGCAAAGAGTTAAGCCTCAGTCAGAGGTCACATTCTTCATGTGCAAGACAGTCAGAGCTGCTTCGGCTTCGGGCTACAGAAGCTAATTTAGACAACGCGCCTTTCTACACACACAAACATTGTTGTTCACATAGACGATTTTCCTTTGGCGCTTTTTAAAGACTTGCATAAATGCAGAAACATCCATTTGATGGAGTGACTGAATGTCCCTGCGGAGTCTGCAGTGTAGTGCTAACCTAGTCATCCATGCATTAAATTCAGTAGTACTTTACTGGCAGCTTTTCTTTCTGTGCATCCAAATAATTTCCTTATGTAAGAAAATCTGCCTACCAGCATCTCTAAAATACACTATTCAACATGTTATATCTCATTTTGTATATTTGTATTGTTTGGTTTTACTGGGGGTTACGCACTGGACTATGTCTTTGCCAGGTGCCGTGCCTTCCTGGATTCTTGCTAAGCTAACCGGCTGCGAGCTGCAGCTTATTGTACAGACATGAGAGTGGTACAAACCCCATCTAACTCTCACCAAGACAGAAAATACATTTCCGAAAATGTCAAACTCTATGTTGACTACAGAATGGAGACTATATTATTTCCAATTATCCAGACATTCATTAATTAGCACTTTGGTAATTACTTTCTAAGAACAACTGAGGAGCAAACCAGAAGCGGTGTAGCTTTTTATTGTAAAGTGTTGCCAATTATTTATTGGGGGAAATGTCAGTGTCTTGCAGAAAGTTAACAACCCTTTTTTCCTCATTAGACATTTGAGCCAAATTAGCCTCCGATGTTATAAAATATTGACAACTTGTCTTGCAGCTTTTTCACTGATGCCAATGTACTGAGTCATACTGTGCTCGTCATTCTGACTGGCCATGTAGAAATGATGATACGATTATGCTGCAATGTCAGGAAATACAGTCTACTGTCTGCTGTCGAAGGTCCCCTTTCTGAATCGTCCCTCCATGTCCACTGTTTTTTAAATATATATATATATATATATCTCAGCCTACCAGACTAACTCTGAACACATGCTGATTATTCATCTGTGGGAGTGAGACGGTCAAATAGCTGATACATAGTAAACGTTAGATGTGGGGTGGGGGGGAATCAGTTCGCTAAAAATCATTTTTTCTTCGTTTCCTACAGTTGGCTGTTTGAGCTTCGCTGTACAGGACGATGTATGTGCAGACTTTGAGACTTCCCACTTCTAGTATCAATGTGCTCATTGAAAATCCCATTTTCAGGGGCGGGCCTTCACGCACGATTTGTGACATCACAGTTATTTTGGAAGCCAATCCTGGATCAATACTCAACTTGCAGGTGTGATGTGGACACTTGAGCACTCCAGCATACAGACACTGAGAATGGACTTTACAGTGAAGCAGGAAACAGCTGTTGTTGATAGATTCTGGGTTTTTAATGAAGGAGAAGGAGCAGATGTCATTTCAAAGATTTTAACAAGATAACTGAACTTTTTTTTTTGTGAATAGAACATATCACATACAAATTATTATTCAAAGTAGAGCAATTTATATCCATGTTAAAACATGTCTTTAATTTTATTATAACAGTAAAAACAAAACAAAAAAAATATACATTTATATATTTAGTTTAACAATGATGCTGCTGAAAGAAAGCTCAAAGACTGACTGACATGTGATGTGCATTGTTTTGGAAATATGACTCACGATATACAGTCTCTAGAAGTACATGATTCAACTTTTTCCCACAAAGATTCCAACAAAAATTCCAATACATTTTAATATTGAATCGATTGAATCAATATCGAATGAGCACCCACGTCTCCAAATGTTGGGCTGACGGATGAAAACCCCTTTCAACTTTTGCGAAATAATTTCTCTAACCTTTCTCAACCCTCTTGGAGTGAAATGAAGTCATCATCTCATTACTGAGGGCACGATTACAGCTGTTGAGATGAATGTGCACGGACCCACTTTTCCTTTTTTCTGTGTGTGCTGCGAGCCAGTAATCTCCGAGTTTGCTGTCAAAAGATAAAAATTCACAATGCTCCTTAGTGTCAGTTCATCTATTGGCACACAAACGCTGATTAGAGATTGAATGCCTGCTGGAAATGCCGCAGCAAGCCAATCCATCCATTGTGCTACAGAGAAGCAGAAATCTTTTCAAATGTCTGAACCTGGAAAAACAATGCTCAGTGTTTTTCAAATCTGGGCCTGTCACAGGTCATGTGCTTGTGCTTTTGAAAAGCACCAGAACACCCTGTGGTCCCATTGACACCACAAAGCCAAGGGCACAGCCAAACAAACAGGTTGTCAGACTGCGTGGAACCAAAGGCTGAGGAGCACAAAGAAACCAGTTACGTATTCCATCCTTCACGTCCGGCATAATACAAAGTCAACATTCATTACGTAAAGTAAATTAGCCCCGCCTGACTCCATTACATGCCTGTGTGCTTTAATGTAGGGAGAAGCATTGATAGGTCCCAAAGAATACGCTGAGCCCATGCTGACTTTCACAGACGTGGAATTTTTCCCACTATAATGGGTCTTATAAATCATCTTTGCAGCTGAAGTTAACCAAGAAAACACCGGCGCCCTGAGAGAAGGGCTTTGTTGGCAAATGTAAACCCAAAGGCACATCTTACATAAAAAGTAGACCCGATTCTTAATTAAACCAATAGAATACAGCGGCAGTGACAGCTCTGTGGCGCTTTGCCTCAGTAAAACTTAACAGCCTCTAAAGTTTCTTCTGAGTAATGATTAATGCATCCAATTTCTGTGATCTGTATTGAGCGTAGCATCATGGGTAATTAAATGATGGTCTGCAGAGCACTGACTGCTCTCATAAAATGACAAGGCCATAATGATCATGAAGCTTGGTTACCCTCTGACTCAAATGCTAATTGTGTATCAATAACCAGGCGGAAGATGCCACAGAATCAAAACACAAAACAACGCTGCAGTATTGCATTCAATAACATCCATTCCTCCTTTTTAACACGATTTAGAAGTAGCCTTTTGCTGTTTCATACAGTGCATATTTATTCATTGGGCAATTGCACAGATCCATAAAGTGACACATGTAAAATAAAAACAACCAACAAAAAGAATTACCCGCTTCAAACATATTTGCATTGTCAAAGACTGAAATAGCACAAAACCGTCAAAACCCTTTCGACGTATTATTCCCCTGCATATTATCTAGCGCCGTGAAAAAGAAACAACCTGCCAGACTTGCAGGCGTCTGTATTAAAGGCAGATCCGCTCGCTGAATACTGAGCGCTGCATGTTCTCTTGCAACACCTCAGTGATCGAGAATATAGCTTCCCCCAGTAAATACAATGACAAAAGAGTTGCACTCTTAGAAGAAGAGGGATGCGCTGTGAGAAAGCGTTTATACTTTCTCATTGATTCGGAAACAGGCATCATTTTTAAACCAGCAACACAAATATACAGTACAGAGAAGCCTCCTCGGGGGGACTGTGTGGCTATCCAAGAGTCAAAAAAAAGCACAATATAGGAGGGGAATATTGATGTTTCCTTTACTACCATTTAAATCAAGCCTGTTATTTTTATTATTGTTGTCCTTCTCCAAGACAAATAGGGTAATAAAGAGACGCCCGCCCCGGTCTCGTTGACATTTTAGGGAGTCCTTTTGGAGCAGTAAAGATGCCCACTTGATGGATACCAGAGCTCCGTAGACAATGTGAAGACAAAAGGAGAGATGGTTATGGATGCAGAGGCGCATAAGGAAAAGAAATAGCGAGAACATGGGCAGTGCACAGAAGAAAGGACGGGGGTGAAGGCGGGCGACATCAGCGAGGAACAAACAACAGAGGGAACACAGAGAGTGACACGCCGAAACAGTCCATCAGCAGGAAAAATCCAGGACAGGGTAGAACAGGAGATATACATCCAGGGAGAGCGGTACAGAGGCAGAGACAGAACAGGCAGCCGCAGCAGCAGCCGTCAACCGGGGAAGGAAACTCGACACGTTGACACACTCTGCTCTTTGTCTCTTCTGCTGTGTTTTCAGTACACCGGTCTGTAGAGAAGCTCCCCAGAGGCAAGTCTGCGTTTCAGCTCCTGCCACAGCAGCTGCCTCTCCTTCTGGGCACCCTTCATGAAGCCTCGGTTCTCCTGGGCTCTCCGAGACAGGTAGGGCATCACCTCATTCACCGGCCCGTAGGGGACGTACTTATAGACAGGGAAGCCTGCCTGGCCTGGGGTCGAGGTGGATGGGATGGGAGAAAACAAAAAGAAAATGGGGCTTTGTGGCATGATATGGATACAGATGATAAATGGAGTGTATATACAAATTATGAAGGCGTTGTTAAAATGCGATTTGTTTTTATTTATTTTTTTGACTGACTAGTTTCACTGGTTTTCAGGAGAACAACATTCCTACAGGTTGTTTTGGACCATCTCCAGAGAACGCCTCCCCACTGGACGTCATCTGGATTGGCTTCCCTCAGTGAAGGATGGCTACAATCCTTCTAATCATGCAGGATTTCTGTGTTTGCACGGACACCCTCAGTCGTTGCCGAGGATCTACTCTTCCAATAAATTGAAATTAATGTCCTTTTTTAACTAATCCCCAATTAGTAGCAACACATCAAACATGATACGGTAAAGTAACAAAAAGAGAACATCCTGAGCGACAGCATATCTGAAAACAAAATCCTGGATACGGCACCTTTTTATAAAATAAAATAAAAAATGGGTGAAGTGAGTGAGACAAATAAAGAGCTCAACTCCAGTCTTCTTTATTTCATAGAACAACTTCTTTGTTGCTTTGAGATTCAAAGACACAGCACTTACTGCTATATCCCTCGAGAAAACAACAAAGAAGCACGTCTGCTCAGGTTGATACCGGTCAAGACCGATTCAACTTGAGCCTCACACTGCTTGTCAGTCTAAGGCAGGCGCGGAGGCGGCAGGCAGTTGTCTGTCAAAGTGGTGAGAGCCAGCAGCGGCGCTGTGTTAAGACAGCTTGTCAATACCTAGGTGTCTCGGTTCATATGTCACGTTATGGGCTGCAGACTGACTTCTATATGTGCACTTCATGCAGTCCAAGTAAGAGACACAGCTGAACGTTTATGTTGGTGGGTTGCGATTATACAGATCCTGCAGAGGCTGAACTTGAAACTGTCAAATCACCCTCATAGGGCGGGAAAGATCGGTGCCTTGTGATTGTTGGTGGTGCGAGACGGCGTGTTTGTGTGTGGGGGGTTTTCTTCTCACCCAACGGGAAGCTGATCTGATCACACATGCCCAGTAGTTGACCAAAGTACACTTTGTGCTCTGTGGGTAAGAGACCGAGCTCATTCATTCTGAATCAGAGAGAGAGAGATTTACAATAAATAAGTTGGTTTATACAGATGGAAAGCTGTATAAAAATGAAATGTATAAGTGTGATGGGTAGAATTGAAACCGTACCTCCTCAAGGTGTGTTTGACAGTGTCCTCGTTGTGGGATGCCACCATTACGTTGGCATTTCTGTTGAGTGCAATCTCATCCAGCACATAGTCCAGACACCTTACACAAATACAGACACGTACAAACGCACACAAGGAAAGGCAATTTAACTGTGCTATTGGCTTTGGCACAATCGTGGACTTTTGTCCGTGAAGCGGGAATTACATTTCCTTTCTACTAAACTAGTCACCGTAGAATCTTAAAATGCATCATTTGCAGTACATTCTAGGCATTTTGTGGCTTGCATTGTGTCATAACTCATCCAAACAAATCTTTCTCATTAGCGTGCGAGATGCATCGTGTGGTGCAGGACTATCTTTACACAACTAAACAGTAAAAATGTCCCTAAACGCTGAATATTATTTGCCAGAAATCTGAACCAATCCATTCAGGGGAGGACGTTTGCATTCTGCTGTCAGGCTGCTGTAGTTGCGTTAATATGCATGTGCTTCACCGCCATCTGCATACTTCCAATCCCACCTCATTCTGTGCTGTAGTCCATCAGCCAAACCTTGTGTCTGGCCTATGTGGATGTTTACCTTAAAATCAAATTCAAAAGGGCGGCCCCTCCTCTTTTTGTGCGAAACATATTGATCTCTGCAGGGTGATTTCTTTGAGCTTGCCTTAATCCAGGATTGTCAGAAGATGTGTTACAACACAGCACCCCTGGAGCTGGATGGTATTCTGAAACTTGCACAAGTCAACAGGGTGGCAGCTTGCTGACTCAAGATGTTAAACCCAGAAACTCCAAATGAATAACCACTTCCCTAAAAAGAAAGCCCTGTCCTGTCCATTGCAGAAGATTCGTGCATAGATGGTGGCCAGTTTTAAATCTGTGACCCACATGGAAAAAAACGGAGTGGCACAATTTTAAAGAAAAAAAAAAAAGTATTTTCCTGGAATGGAGGTCTTTGTGCAAGACGCTTAAATCTTAACTGCTGAATATCCAACATCAAAAGGCTATAGTAACAGCAAACAGCTTCTCAGTGTGAATATGAAGAAAGCGAGAGCTTGGCTTGGCTAAAAAAGGTCGACACATTCAAACAGCAGTACCTGTGGTACATTCTATTGGTAGACTCATAATCGGGGTTAATAGGGTCCTCATAACCAATCTCCTCGGCCCTCTCTCGCTCCTGATACATGTAGGCCCCGCGAACCAGCTTGGCAGCGAAATGCCAGCCCTCACGTCGAGACAATTCTACGTCCATAGTTACATTGTCATAGGCCTCCTGCAGAGCAAAAATTGAATATTGAGCATTTTGAATATTGAGCACGAGCACCACATTACCAGTTGTTACTTACAAATGTAGCTCTAACTGGCCAAATGATGTGTTACAGCACAATACAGTTACACTATTCTCACATCACGTATCAGCCTACCTATTCTACCTGGCCTAGCCTACCGCACCTAGCATAACCAGACCAACCAGATGCCATGATTGCCTGCAAGGAAAAATTAAAAAGCTAGAGACAATGTCAAAGAGACAACACACTGGCACACCTCTGTATCAATTACACAGTTAGTAAAACTAGCAGAATGTTGACATAAATTTATAGCTGTTTCCATTTAAATTATTTTTTAAAAAGCCACACATTTTGAGAACTTGCTGAAGAATTAAACGGTGGTGTATTATTACAAACAGCAACTAACTGTGACAAAGTGGGACCTTTTTTTTAAAGCCGAAAAGTAGTCTGTTTTGATAAAATAATAAAAAAGGATGTTAGTCACATGAATGGAACTCTGTCTACTGTGACTTCAGCAGCTGAAAGATATAAAAATAAAGCACCAAAATTCCCTCCAGCATCATCCTCTTCTTGGCTGTTTTGACGATGTTTTCTTCTCGACTCAGCTGACTCATAGCACTCTCCTTTACACGCTGAAAATTGGAGTCACGCGATTTGTCACAGCATGTTGCAACCCTTCCTGCCTGCTTCATCATCATTTACACTTTGGCTCTCACATCTGGGTTTTTGGGGTTTTTTTGCCAAGTGGTGGCTCCTGACCTTGAGGTAGCATTGGTAGGTGTTGAAGATGACGGGCTTTTCCCTGTTGTGGATCCTCTGCATCTCTAATGTCAGTCTGCTGATAGCCGGCTGCAGGTAGGTTTGCTCTGCATCCACCATCAAGCGAACACCATTCTCCATGGCATGCTGGAATAAGATAAAAGGGTCGAATTTATGTTGTATAATATCACCTAACAGTTTTTTATATGCTATAGTTTAACAACCATTGGCATATTCTTATTCTGAGCTGTTCTTGGCCTGCTTCCCTCTTACCTGCGGATCAGCATCTTACAAAAACAAGTATGGGAAGCGATTGTCTTCGCTCCCGGGACATATTTCTACTAATTGTCCCCAAAATTAGTGAACGCACTTAAAGTGATTCCAGATGACTTGGAAGCAGGTACGTACGACTGTAGATGTTTTGAATGGTGACGAATGTTTTGATATGTTACGATTTTGTAATTTGTTATTTGTTCTATGTCTGCGAGCATGTTATTTCTGCTGCTGCCCGTCTTGGCCAGGACACTCTTGGAAAAGAGATTTTTAATCTCAATGAGTCTTTTAATCCTGGTTAAATAAAGGTTAAAGACATAAAATTCAAATAGTTGAACTGACAAAACTTTAACTAAATGAATGTGATTACTGTTTCTGTCTACACACACATGGTGGTTAGCAGCCCTGCGGCGGCCTTGGTCATATTACAATAGGAACTGTTGCATAATACGACTTTTACACAAAAGCTAGAAAAACATTTGTACTGACTAAAAAAAAGATATATTCATATTAGTACGTGTGTGTGTGTGTTGGATATATTGTAAGTTGCACCACAAACAAAAGTTTCATGGCAACCAAGGAAGCACAGCTTGCTATGAATTATCACTACACAGCTGTGGCGTCGGATTCATTTGTCTGAGACCACGTCCAAAAATCTCAAACGTGAATCTTACATAAGCAGAAGAGATGTACTGTACCAGATTTAGCTACAAGTGCTTGCTCCTTGCAGATCAACAACAAATGCAAATGCTGCCAAGCGTGTGTATACTGCTCAGTCGTTGTAGTTTATGAGCGTTTACCTTGACTAAGACGTCCATGCGCTGCAACATCCGCTTCATTTGCTTCTCTTCCTCTGCGGTGAACCTCTCCAGCAGAGGCTCCAGCTCACCTAGCTGGGCAAGCAACCCGGGAGAGTGCACACCATGAGATGCCACTGAACCAAGTACCACACAGCACGACTCCTATTAGTGCTTCTCACTTTGTCCACTCTTCAGCTGTCATTAGTCCAAGGTCAACAGATATGTAGAGGGCAACTTGGTAGACTTTGTAGACATGCAATTAGCCCGGGCCTTTCCTCAGCTCAGAGCCGAGTGATTCACACTTTACATCTCAGTTATTACACTTTTTAAAGAGAGAAAGATGATTTTAAATGTACTCCCAAGTTTGGAGGCTGATAAAAGTAATAAGTAGAATATGGCAAAAAAATGACCTTAAATTAAGCAATTTAATTACAAAGAACCCGAAAATAAACTATAAGGACAAAACACTTCATAGCAACTTGACAGCAAGGAATCACTTGGTCATTTCGTTTCAAACTACATCCTATTTTGTTCAACGTTTCCTTTTAGCTACCGCCAGATTTTTCTGAAATGTCTGTCACGAATGGGGCTTGTTCACAAGAAAGGGGAACAAACACATCAATGCACGAATATGTTCAGGTACAACAATACATGCAGAAAGCTACACAGCATTCCACTGAACTGCTTACAATTCAAAATCGAGTCAGCCAGGTGCTGCCTGTACTTAAAATCCCTGCCTGCTGTAAATTGTGTACAAATCATCAAATTTTGGAGAAGCAAGTAGCGACTCTCTCCAGTGAGTTTGGGTCTTGAATTACATTGAAAGATTTCGGGACATTCTTTTAACTCTGTTTTAGGCTACTGACCTCTACATTTGGGACAACAAGCAGGTCGGCCGTCTTTGCTCTGTCATCTATTAGGCTTTTCCAGTCGAGCGCGTCAATGGTTCTGTCAAGGCAGAGGATAGAAAGGTGCGGTATTATGGCAACAGCATGTTGGTGAGTCTGAACAATTAGCAGTATCTTGGTCAGGGTTTTATTTTTTTATTTATTTCAGTCACCATTGTGACAACAACACCATTGTATATCACGCAGCAAAAATTTGAATTCTGTAAATACATCTCAGCAGCAAATCAGATCTCTTATTTAGAATTTCTAAACAAATATATTGTACAAAACTGTACATGTACTGTGATTATGATAAAATCCGTACTTTGTGTTGCATGTTGGCAACATAGTGGTGTTTGTTTTTTTTTAATGATACATTGTAAGCCATTACGCCAATATATGTTCTTTTCATCGTACATTTTTCACTGAATGAACTTTCCTTTTTTCTTCCTTCATTTCCTTTTTCCTTTGTGCAACAATGACATTGTTTTACAGATATTCCATGATTATTTTGGTAGTCTCTGGTCATGCTCACCCTGAAGACTCCTCTTTCCTTCCAGTGAACCAGCCAAAGAAGTCACCTTTTGCACCCAGTGTGGTCAGGAATTCCTATAAGGACGTAAAGATCTAAATTTCGGCAAGGCACATAGCGTAGCAATATCCTCATTGTGTATGAAAAAGCAGTGCAAAGATGATCTTGAAATTACACATGTGTACCGCTATTATTAAAGTTCACCAGCAGAACAGAAGAGGAAAAACTCCACCTGCAGTTGTTTCAGCTCCAGCCTCTGCTCTAAGGCCTCCACGCTCTCTTTCCCCTGACGTGATGCCAGGAAGGTGAAAAATCGCCGCCATTTCACCAGGACCTCTGAGAACTGGAGCTTAAAAGAAGCATGGTGTTAGTCCACGATACCTTCCCTTCCACAGGAGCATCAGTCAAATTAGTGCATCGACCTTTTAATCGCCCCTTAGTGCCTACCAGAAACTGAGGTCGTCCTAGAGCAGTCATTTTGATGGCAGTAAACCCGTCCATTGAACTCCCACCTAGAGTTCGAACAAATGCTTGCTTAAAGACTGTGCTCCATGTAATATACGGAGTGGATTACAGAGCCAGGCCACGTGTCCGTTGGTTAAGGGATCACAATATTTGGTATAGAGTTGCAACTTTCACACAGCGTGCCACAACTGACAAGTTGTATTTCCGATGCAGTTTCAACTCTATTTTCTTACCAGATGCTTGGATGCATTTGACGAAAGTCTCCATATGCTGGTCACATTTGGCCTCATCTGCGTAGAAATACGTGCGGCCTCCAGTCGCTCCCCCGCGACTGTCCCCAAACTGTTCGTGCGCTTTAGAATGTTTCTCTCTGTGGTCCTCGCCTGGGGATGCAAACGAATTTGCATGCCTATTACCTCTAATTACATCATGCACTGTGTCCACAAATAAGAACGAAACAAGGCAGCTTACCTGTGCTGTTTTTCTCTGCAGCAGATGCAGCTGGGCTAATATGGAAGAAATACAAAAAGGATTCAATAAGTTGACTTGCCTTGTATTTGAGCAACAAGCAATTAGCATTGCAGCTAATGTTTGGCATTTACAGTTGGGTGCTGGCACTCTCTTTTCTTGGAATGTTTCGGCCCCCGTGGCAAAGACATGCCAGAGGCTGACGCTGTGTTTAGTGACCCTATGCAGTATACGCCGAACTGTCCCGCTGTCAGCCTGCTGACCCTCCAGAGAGGGCAGTTGTAGCGTCACACCACACTTGACCCCCCCCATCACAGGGAACTGGGGAGCTCATGTAACCAAACAGATGACTGAACACTAAGCATGCTGCATATCAGGGCCATAAATAGGATTCAAACACAAGAAACTAAAAGGGAGTTATCTTCTTTTAACATTATATGCCGTTTGGCGAGCTCTTTTATTGTCGAAATCTGGATTTTAACTGCAATGGAAGACAACATAATTTCAGTCACTTAGGCTACTTGTTCAGTACGGTTTTCTTTGTGTCCTTTTTTTTTTTATCCAAATACAGGAAGGAATTAGTCGATTCATTGATTAGTCAATTGACAGAAAATTAAAATAAATAAAAATGCTTCTCAAAACGTGAGGACTTGCGCTGTTTTGCT
Organism: Gadopsis marmoratus; assembly: GCA_036023855.1. NCBI lineage: Eukaryota > Metazoa > Chordata > Actinopteri > Centrarchiformes > Percichthyidae > Gadopsis > Gadopsis marmoratus. The sequence continues at coordinate 2,651 of JAVQJF010016247.1, read as the reverse complement.
TTTTTTTTTAATGCAAATTGAATGATTTGAGGCTTTGGACCATTTGGTTGGATAGAACATTTTACTAGAAGATGTCAAGTTGGGTTTTGGGCTGTTTTTCACCAGTTTCTCACATATTTTAGACTAAATGTTTAATCGCTTAAGTGTAAAACTAATAGGCAGATTTATCCATAATGAAAATAAGTGAATAGCTGGGGTAGTAACTGTGTTGTCAGCACTCGTTCCAATTGAGGTACCATGTACCATGATTAAAATCCTACTTCCCTTTCTTTCTGTTACTCTGCCAAAAATTCAAACTGGGCTGGAGACACTGATTATTGGCAATCTTTTGGCGTGAAAAGGGATATTTTAGTAAAATGTGACTACTGGCACAATTTATTGGTTAATGGCAGCTTTGTTAAAAATGTCAGTACCAGCCTTCAAAAGCCTGCACTCATCAAATCACAACTGTAAAATCAGCCATATATATATATACACCTGTACATCTTCAGTTGAAATGGCCAGAACTTGCCTCTGTTCTTTATATCTTCTCTCGGTTGCAAGGAACTGACTAATGTTGCTGTTGCTATCTTGACAGATCACCGGAGTGCCTGTCAAACCCTGCTGTCTGAGATCAAGCTGGCTTAATGTGCCTTGTCCTCCCGCCTTGAAGGTGCATGTTCACCAAACAAAAGGCTTTCTGGGGCTACGGTTTGATACCTCTTTTGATGTCTCCGAGCAGTAAATCAAAACTGCGCAGTGATATCGTGTTACAAGTGATGTGGGGTAAAAAAAACAAAAAAAACATGCACGAGTTCAAGTACAAGAAGGGTCGAGGAGTCGCCGCAAAAGGGGCTTACCTGAAAGCTTTATGACCTGACAGTATGTGATGACACAATAAAACAATAATAGAGGCCATTCTGCGTGGAACAGGCTGACAGTGCAGTCAGCTGTCACTCTACGTCAGCAGACCTGAGCACTACACACTCACATACACATGCTGTCTAACAGCCATGTTTATTCACCGCGTCTGACCTTTAGAAACCTAGAGGTGTCGTGTGCGACTAGAAAAGGCCGGTGATTTTTGGGGGGGCCGAGAATTATACTTACGCTGAGCAAATCTGACAAGTGCAAATGTCTTTTTCACTTCAATGAAATGGGCATCGCATAATGTTCACTTTGGCGATTTCATCCACCGGTTTGACAGTGAAGCGATTCCTAAATAGGCCAGAAAAGTCCCCATTTTTATTTTGGACTAAGAGATGGCCTAATTAGTCATAATGCATGAGCTACAACTTAAGCACCATTGCTACTGCCGCTGCCTAGAGAGACTGATCGCTCTGTACTGTCGTCCAAGTTTGCACCAGCTGACCGATCATGCACCCACTGCCTCACGCTGCCCATGTGACAGGATTCCTAACGAGTGAGAAATTCTCTCCGGCCAGCCAATCAGGGCGAAGGGGCCACGGCTTTTACAACATGATTTGTTTACTTCCTGGCCTTGAGGCGTATTAAAATAAACCTTTTATTGGCATCAAACACGTGGAAAACACTCTGCAAAGCACTGTAGCCTGTCTAGAGGTCAGGTTACATCAAGCAGTTCAAACAGGACAAGACCTACGCAGTTCTATGGCCACTACTGATCTTAATATAACTGATGTCTTGTTTGTACACCACTGATTCCTGCTGACTCTAAAGCCAACTGCTAACATCCAAACATCTGCCGAACAAGTCTTGAAAAACATGCGGCAACGTAGACTCAGACACACACTCAGAATCGTCTTTTTGGTATCTAACATCTACTGAAATGTACGGTAGCTTTCATACGCCATCTGTTTCTGCTCGGGCTGATGGCTGATGTCTTCCTCCACACTGTAGTCCAGGACAGAGCCGACGCCGAAGGCCTGATTCTTCTGGATCAGCGGCCTGATGGCCACGTGGTCCTCACCAGCTACAAACTGGCCGTAAAATGTCATCTTCATGAACTGGTCGAAGGCTCTCTGACCCAGGATCTTCTTCCCCAGATCCATTATCTGAGCAGAGACGGAGAAGACATTGATTTTTGACATATAATGCATATATATATATATATATACACAGTATATAATGGGACAATAAATTGCTCTGCATGTCATTCAGCCCATGTGAATCATCAAAATGATCTGACGTCGCGCTGAGGTTAGGTAACACCTGCAGAGAGATTCATTTGCGTGCTTGGAAAAACGGGTTGTAATTTGAGAGGCGGGTGTTAGACACACGTCTGAGTCACAGACAGACTTAGAAAAGTAACAAGTAAAAAATTAGAAAGTACGTTACTTGAGTATTTCCATTTTCTGCTACTTTATACTGCTGCCACACCGCAAACGGCAATTTATCTTTTATAACTTGCCACTTTAACCTGATTACACTCTGTGGCATTAATCTGGATCTGCAATCAACAAATGCTATGTGATGCCTTACTATATATTATCAGCTGAGACAACACAAGGGGGACACTCACACAAAGATTAGCTGCAGCTTTACCAGCTGTTGCACAGTGATGTGGGCGCACACGTGCATTAATAATCATAATGCAGTTATATAACGTGCTGTACGTTACTCTCTTCCACCGCCGGCTGTACGTTGCATGTTGAGCCGGAGCCTTTTTGTTTTGGCCTGTTTCTGTTTAGATA
>JAVQJF010016217.1:0-13521 GCA_036023855.1 Gadopsis marmoratus | reverse complement strand
CTGATGGAAAGGTGTGTGTGTCATGTTTGTGTGCAGTCATTGAGTTAGGAGCTATGTACACATTTGAGTACATCTTTACCAAACAGACACAATTTGATATTGCATTATTAAATGGGTATCGGACAAATGAGCTATTGCTCCCAAAATAACAATTGTGTGCTCTTCAGTGCTGGTGGTTCACAGGTCTGCTCCATTTACAGAAGCATCTGTAATGTTTATACTGTATAAAATATTGACCAGTTGCTCATCGTGAAATATTGTCCAAGTTTGTCGAGGCTTTCCGAGCATCACAACTGGTGAAAGGGAAAGAAGAGTTACTGAATAAGAAGCAGGTGTTTTAGAGAAAAACTCACTTTTCCTAAAAGCACAGGCATTTTGTGTAATGAGCTTTATGAGACAAAAATAACTTACTTTACTTATTTGAATAATGACGTAACATGAAAAAATAAGGAGCAATTAACAAATACAAACAAACAAGAATAAAGTAAGAATGTGCTGACTTTGACACTGTAAAACACTCTTCATTCTGATCTTTTTATATATGCTGTATGAGAACTATAAATACTAACAAGTATAAAGTTGTTTATAGTGGGAAGAGCAGAATGTGTGTGCAGTGTCACGTTGACCATCCTTTGCGGGGCTGTGCAGTTTGTCATTGTGCTTCTGTCACTTTTATCACTCTTTCAATATTTTTCGCACTTTTTTTTGTTATTTCTTTGTCCTTCTGTATTTGAATCACCCTATGCTCTGTTTCTCCATCATTCTCTATCTCGGCCACTAGCTCTCTCTTTCACACTCCCTCTCTCCTTTTTGCTCAAGCTGTTTATTCTCTCTTTCTCTCTTCTCACGCTTTTCATGTCCCCTTCACTCCATCTATTTGTTTCATTTTCTAAAACAAATATATATTATGTCAAAGTGGTAGTGTATGTATGCTTTGCCCTGAGGCAGTGTGCTGCACAGCTTCTGTCATTTCTGAGCTGCACAGCTCACTGGCCCTGATTATGGTAGTACTCAATTCAGTTCAAAAGGCTATGTTGGCATGAATGTGTCAAAAACAATGTTACCAAAGCATCAAAATACAATTTGTCCAAATATTTGGACATCACAACATTGAAACGTGATGTGACCATTAACACATTAAGATTGATTGATGACGCGTTAAAGCAGGAGTGCTGTTGATGTATGCTCATTACATTTTTGTAATGCCTACAGGAGAGCTCACTCAAATTTCCACAGGTCCAATAATAGTAAATAGTTACACAGTGTAATATTTTTAAGTCCAACCTGTCCGTGTCTGCCCTCTATCTCTTCCCTTCTTTCAGATCTCTCCAACAAGGAAAAAAGCTACACCAGTAAGAATTTGATGAGCCACTGTTATTGACAAAATAGTTATAATTTTTTTGTTTCTACTGCTGTACCAAAAACATACTGAACTGAGACCCTAAAATGAAGGTACATACCAAACCTTGAATATGTGTACCGTTACACCCCTAGTGCTCACTCACTCAATAGTTTTGTTATTGACAAATTAAAGCACTTAGCAACATTAACATGCACATTTTCTCATACATGACCCATAGAGTATATTCCTATGTACTGTAACACATATGACATATATATTGTAATGTCACAATGCACACACATGGATGCATGCACAAACTCCCCCTCATACTGTAAATACTGTAAACACACATAGTGTGTGTCATGGGCACACCCCATGACTTAAGTCAGATTCAAACTGTTTGGTCAAGGTAAAATGTTTGTTACCTGTGGGGTGTGTCTCTTCCTCTGAACCTGAACTGCCAAACCTGGCTGGAAGGTTCCACTAGTATAAATAGATGGAGTTCCCCGGGGGAAGAGACCAAGTGGGAGGTAGTGACAGGGGTGTTTTTCTGCTGGGAGAAATGGCTGTAGATAAGCACTTTTTTTTTAAGGAGAGATAGTTTAAAATAAACTTAGAGATAGTTTTAGGTTATATTATAATAAATTGGAAGGTGTCTATCCTTGTAGGGTTTGAGTAACAGATAATTGATTGTCTCTGGGAGTGGGTGAGTGTACTTTAATATAAGGGAGAGGACTGGAACTCCAGGGGGGATCGGTGACGGGGGAAAGAGGAGAGAGGTGTCAGTGCCTGTTAGTGACTGAGCCAAAAAGGGCCAGGGTTTTGGTTCCTTATGTCATCCATTTTTGGTGGGGTTTTTTGTGTTTGTTCTGCCAATCATTGACGGAGGCACTGTAAATATCTTCCGGGACCTTCCATGATGAACTAAATAAATGCCTGAGACCCCTTCTTTCAGTTGCCTGGCTGATCGGCCAGCCTTCACAGTGTGCATCACATACTATACATTCAAGGTGCACTCCAAGAGCCTGTCTAATGATCAGTCACTTATATTTTCCAGCAAACAAACATAGAGGCTGATAGGAGATTAGCAGTTTGACTCCTCTATTGATGCCTAAAGGATTTAGGCAGAAGGTTTATTTTATAGACATAAAAAATAAAAATTGACATTGTGCTCCAAATTTTCAAAATACACATTTTAACTAGACCAACTCTCATGTGGCTAATACAGAACCACAGAAAGTAAAAAGGACTTCTCATATGACACAGACAAGGGGTGGGCCTTACAATAGTGTCATAGTCATCACCAGTGTTATTACATGGATTTTGCAATACAACCATCACCATGATAAATTAATAATAATAATTATTTTAAAATCGGTCATTTAATTTTCTTCAGAAGTTCATCTGTGGTCTGAATACTTGTCCTTATACAGTATATATCTTGTTGCAAATAAAAAGTAAAAAGATTTTGCATCTTAATGTCAGCTGTATAAAACGTGAGTGGCCATTAAATTACAGTTAGACAGTTAATGAAGAGACAACTGGTGGGGAGAGATTGTGAGACAGAGGTCACAAGAGAATATGTTCTTTCCAAAGAGGGGGGTACCTTAGTTATTTGGAACTGGTTGGGTTTCAAATCATCACAGACAGAGCAACCTATTCCATCATTTAAGAAACATGCACACCTGTGAATATAAAGAGACAACCCACGCCAAAATTGAGCACGAGTGGGACCAAGGCACATCCCAAAGCTGTGGTGTCACTCGATGCAAAGATATGAATTGCCTGGTCAGACATTTTTTAGCCAGAAGTGCCAGAACTATACACGAATGTTTGGGACAGTGTGTGAGTATATCCTTCTAAAATTGTTATATTACCCTTTTATTCTTGTGTCATCGTCCTCAAATGACATTTCAGAATTTATAGAGACTATGACAGTTTTGATGGTTTAGCAGATACATACCATGTGTCTGACATTTTGGATTTAAATTTAATTCATATCTTGTCACAAGTCATCTCCACTTGCCCTCTTATCTGCTCTCCTTGTCACTCTAAACCATACAGTGTCATGTAAAGTAGAACTGACAATGCAGCAGTCTAATGGACAGCCTGAGCTTTGGCTTGTATGTAAATTTATTTAAGATCTGTCTGCATGTAGCCTGTATGCCAGCCAAGACTTGGCCACTGAATGTCTAATTTAATAATTCTTTTCAATAGTTTTAATTCAAGCAGAGAAATCAAAAAAATGTGCACACAACACACTGAGCTAAACCCACTGTGTCAAATGCAGTCCAGGCAAATATCATCATAAATGTCAATTGACTGATTGGCTGAGAGAATAGTGCGGTAATCCATTAACCCCAGGGTTGGTGGTTCGATCCCAGCTCCCACTGTCCACATGTCCACTGAACCCCGAGTTGCCCCCGGTGGAGGCCAGCATGGCAACTGTGTCCCCATCGGTGTATGAATGTGGTGTGAAATGTCTGTTTGTCTGCCCTGTGATTGACTGGCAGGGAAGAGTCCAGGGTGTTCCCCCGCCTCTCGCCCAATGTTCTGGGATTGGCTCCCCCTCGCAACCCTTCGGGATAAGTGGTATGGATAATGAATGAATGTCAAATTTCATCATTTGCACTCCAGCAAAGGGTGCAGAATATACTGATGACGCTGCTGTCTACTGAACTAGGGATTGCACTGTGTAGCCTGTAGACTGATATCAGGAAGAAAATACTTGGTTTGGATGAAGTGAGAAAAAAATATCGCCTTCATAGCCCTAGGTTGCTAAGTCTTCTCCCTCCAGTGCTGTCCTTAAATACAACTCTGCCCTATCTGCATTAAATATGTCTTGACATATGCACTTTTAACAGTCCTCGTGGAAATGTTTTTTAGTTTCACACAGATGGCTAATAATTACCCGCAAGCAAGAAACTCCAGAAGTGGATGGGTACTTGGCTGAACTGTAGGGGTGTGTGGCTGTGTGTGTACGTGTTTGTTTGCAAGTAGTGTTTGTGTCTTTTCACACTTACAAATGTGTGTTTATATGGGCTTGTCTGGATACAGATGTGTTAGGTATACTTGAGGTTTCAACATCTGCAAACACTGATCAGCCCCTCAGATATTTAGTCTACTGAGGACTACTGATGCATGAAGTAACTGATGAGCTTTACCAATTACCAACTATCTGTTTGATAATCTGATGGTCAAAGTTATATTTGGTAAATTAATTCAATTGAATTCATTTTTCTTTATATAGCGCTACATCACAACAGAGTTATCTCACAGCACTTGTTAATATAGAGCAAGTCTAGACCAACTCTATATGTTTAGACCCAACAATTCCACCATGAGCAAGCACTAGGCGACAGTGGCAAGGAAAAACTGCCTTTTAACAGGCAGAAACCTCAAGCAGAACCAGACTCTTGGTGGGCGGTCATCTGCCTCAACCGGTTGGGTAGAGAGAGAGAAAGAACATTTACAGGATATTTACATAATAATTAAGGTTGTTTAAGGAGGTTGGAGTAGGTGGTTGTCTGGCTGACATCGTCAACTTGGGTGTGAAGGGTTAATACACATATGCACAAACCATTTTTCCTTCCCTCAGAGGGCCAGATGTATTATGCTGCAGTGTAGTCAGGTCAAGGAATTAACTTTAGTAGTTAGAATTTCCTTACTATAATACATTAGTTAAGAAAAGCTAGGTAATGTTTATTTTTCTTGAGAGCTCTTATGAAAAAGATTTAAATCAATGTTGAGCTTTCCAATGTTGAAAAAGCAGTTGATCTGTTTTAACCAGTGAAATGTGGTATTGAAGGGGCAAATTTAGGTCAGCCGGTCAGTTAGGGTGAAACACTAACATGAAGTGAAATTTTAATCATTTGGGAAACCTGAACTTTAACTCTTCTCATTATAAGCTTCTATGGTTTTTAGCCATGCCAACAGCATTACTTTAAGGCTGGCAATGTCGGTCTGTGGGTCAGTCGGACCATTACTGAAATAACTCAACAGCTATTTGTTGGAATGCAATGAAATTGTATCCAGACAATCATGGTCCCCAGAGGATGAATCCTACTGACTTTGATGATCCCCTCCATCATGAAGTTGACAATTGATGTGTTAAGTTAAAAATATCAACAACTATTAAGTGGATTGTCATGAAATTTGCTGCGTTCATGTTCACCTCAGGATGATTGGTAATCACTTTGGTGATCCTCTGACCTTTCATCTAGCGCCATCATCAGGTCAACATTTGAATTTGTCCAATACTTTGGATTAAGACCAAATACCTGCAAAGCTGACATTTCCATTAGCCTCAGATGTACTATGGGTTTTGTGCTAATTAGCAAATGTTAGCATGCTAGTGCACTAAATTAAGTTATTCAACATGGTAAACATTATACCTGCTTGACATCAGCACGTTAGCATTGTCAGTGTGAGCATGCTAGAATACTGACATTAGCATTTATAATCACGTCTGTGCCCAAGTACAGCCTCACAGAGCCACTTGCATGGCTGTAGACTAATAGGCTGACTTCACACCAAATCAGGCATCGAGGCTATCAGCGCAGGGCTGAGTGGCAGTGTGGTGTCACTACATGCCTCAATTCTCTTCCATCTTCACAGCTTTTTTCTTGGCATCCCCCGCAGTACCCACCATCACAGGCTAAATGCACTACCCACATCCAAAATAAATGGGAGTACTCTTGTTTTTGCCACAATGCCTGCTTTGGTGTGAATTCAGCCTCAATCTTGTTGTATGAAGGGAGGAAGTTGCAGCAACAAAGCAGTCCTGTATGTATAGAGTTCTTACATGGTCTACATGGAATGTGCTATGCTGGCTAATTGATAACATACTCAAACCAAGTTAGCATTACTATATTCCCCATAGAATAAAGTAAGTCAAAACTCACTTGTGGTTCTGTCACTTGCATTCTATTGCTCAGTATTTTTTATGCCTTGAATTCAGCACAACGGCCGAGCTTCTGCAGTTCACTGTGTGATTCTATTAAACAGAGACACAAGGCAGGCTGTGCTAATGCCTCTTTATACTGATTAATTCCTGCTCTCATCAAGGGTGAGTGCAGTGCTGACAATGGAATACAATACTGCAAGTAAAGCTATATAGAACAGCTCCATAATACCCAATATTGCATTGCTGGTGTGTGTTTGTGTGTGTGAGGAAGAAGATGGTGGAAAAGGATCTGTGTGGGTGTGTGTGTGTGTGTTTGTGTTTGTATATCTTTGTTTGGAATATGGTTATATGCAGTTCTTGTCACTACTGGTACAGAGAAATAGATCATGTGTGCGTATGTGCCTACTGCTAGGCATTATTGTGCATTTGCATATCTAGAACATCTGTCGTATGTGTGTAGGAAGGGTCAGTGCCTTCAGAACAATTCTCGTCATCTTTAGTGAGCACTGACTCTAACGCTGTAATTGCAAAATGTGGCTGTTGTTGCCACTGGGTAAGCACAGCACACATGTCATGAAAGTTGATGTATGGCATATTTGATGAAACTGCTATAGGCACTCTGGTTGCGTGCAAATGTGTGTGTGTGTGTGCATAGTCTGTAAACTTATTTTCCATCACACTACCATTTTATGTACACAGTCTCATGGTTATCAAGTCTATTTTCCCCTATTGTCCTCCCCTTTTCTGTCATTCTTCCTTCCTTCTCCACATTTTCTCTCCACCTTCCTGCTTTTCTATCAATTCATCTTCGCTCTTCTTTTGCCTTTTCACTTGCCTTCCCTTCTTCTATGTCTCCTATTATTCAATGCTTGATTGTCTCTCTGTCCGTCTTTCTCTACCCAGGTGCTGTCTCTGGGTGCAGATGTGTTGCCAGAGTACAAGCTCCAGGCTCCTCGCATTCATAAGTGGACAGTGTTGCACTACAGCCCCTTCAAGGCAGTGTGGGACTGGCTCATCCTGCTGCTAGTCATCTACACTGCCATCCTGACACCCTATTCTGCCGCATTTCTCCTCAATGACCAGGTAGGGGCTCATCTATCAATAGAATCATTTATCAGCCTGCTGTCAAGTCAAGTAAATTTTAAATATGTTGCCCATTCACAAATCACAAAATGGTATGCAAATTATACCGGTATTCTTGAAATCGACTAGACTGCCTTATAATTTTTAAATTTTAAATTTTTACATTTTTTGTAAATTAGTAACATTTGCAAACCTCACTAGCTTGGTCAACACTTCCTACATTAAGTTAATTTCACAATAAAGGCCTACCACTGTCTTCATATGTAAACTCTTTTATTGTGAAGCACATGTAGGAAATGTTGAGTTAGAATCAAGCAAGAATTAAGCAGCAACATTTTCTTTCCACAGCAAATGATCAGAGCAGAACAGAAAAACAAGGTCTTGAATTGTCTTGGAAACCCTTAATGCTAATCTATTTGAAGGAGGTCATCACAAAGAACAGTTTTAAAGCATTATATTGTAATAATCTTTTCTTTCTTTCTGCTCTACTCTCATATATTCTCCTTCTCTTCTCTTCACTTCTCTTCTTTTCACTCAGGAAGAGGTAGCAATGCAGAGTTGTGGTTACTCCTGCTCTCCTCTAAATGTGGTGGACCTCATAGTGGATATCATGTTCATTATTGACATCCTCATCAATTTCAGGTCTGACTTTAGACACAAGAATATACAGTATAATAGTAGTAGTAGTAGTAGTAGTAACAGTAGTTCTACACCAGCAGTAATACAAAAATGCTGCAAGTCTAATTCCCAAATCCAGTCGTCTATTGTCATTAATCTGTTATTTGATTGATGGTTAAGGTAAAATAAGTAACTCTGGTAGTGGCATTAGTAAAAATAGCCATTTGTAAATGGCACAGAGTGATTTTCACAGTAGTAATGTAGTGTCAAAATTATTAGAATGACAACTACTAATGTCAGTAATTTTTAATACAATCTGCACTCTTCCTCTCAGGACAACATATGTGAACACTAATGATGAGGTGGTGAGCCACCCGGTGCGTATAGCTGTCCACTACTTCAAAGGTTGGTTCCTCATTGACATGGTAGCTGCTATTCCTTTTGACCTGCTCATCTACCGCAATGGAGAGGAGGTATGTCATGATGGAGAGAGGGATACAATTGGCTGTATATATACCTTGGGGAAGGTTTAAGGGAGGACTAGACAAGTGGTAGGGAGGTAAAGGAATAAAGAGAGAAATGCTTAGTTAATTCTGTTTTAGCTTTTCACCACAGGGCCAGTGCGTTTGTTTGGCACCCCCTGCCCAGTGCCGCAGGCTAAATGTACTACCAATGTTCAAATGAATGGGAGGACTGGTATTTTCACAGCAGCACCTGATTTGGTCTGAATGTAGCCTAATGTAGTATATAACAGTGACAAACATACAGTGACACACAGTCTCTGCCTTTTACAATAGTTGAAAAGACACTTGGTTCTAAGGTTCTATGATTTGCTGAGCGGCGGAGCAGCAGAGCTGAATGAGTCTGTTGGAAAATGAGAGCTGATGTCTTTGTAGTGTGTCATGGAGGGAGTGGGATGGATGGTCCATGATGAAAAGCAGTTTGTTCAGTGACCTCCTGCTCCTCACTGACTCAAACATCTCCGGATTTTGACCAATGATAGTTCCAGGCTTGTGAATGAGTTTTTATTCCTACTGGCATCTCTGGAACTGAGATCCGAGCAGATCACAGCACAGTAGGTGGCACTTTCAACCACAGACTGGTAGATGATCTCCAGCATCTTGTTGCATGCATTGAAATATCTGAGCTTCCTCAGAAAATAAGACTCTGCTCATCCCCTTCTTGAAGACAGCGTCAGTGTTGGTCCTCCCATCCAATCTGTTGTTCAAGTGGACACACAAGTACTTGTAGTGCTCGACAGTACCAGCATCCCTACCCATAATGATTATGGCATGGTTGCATATTCATGCTTGTTTACATCAAGAAGATAGCCCCAAGTGATGAGTTGCTTAGTGAATACCTCGGGCAGCAGAATCCCAATGAGGAAGAAGAGAAGGTGGAACCATCAAGGGAGGACAAGACCAACAAGGGCAGGACAAGACAGGACCCTGCATGGTATGTTCCACCGGCAGATAGCAGAAGTGGCTGATATCGAGAAATCCTACAAGTGGCTGGAAAAGGCTGGACTGAAAGAAAGCACAGAGGCACTAATCATGGCAGCACAGGAACAGGCTCTGAGCACAAGATCGACTGACTGACAAACATTCGAACCGACCGGACATAATAGTGGTGGACGAAAAGCAAAAGAAGGCCGTAGTGATAGATGTGGCAATCCCAACCAACAGCAATGTCAGGAAGAAGGAACACGAGAAGCTCGAGAGATACCAAGGGCTGAAAGAAGAGCTAGAGAAGATGTGGAAGGTGAAGGCAACAGTGGTCCCCATGGTAATCGGAACACTCGGAGCTGTGACCCCCAAACTGGGAGAGTGGCTCCAACAGATTCCAGGAACAACACCTGAGACTGCAGTCCTAGGAACAGCTAAGATACTGTGCAGGACAGTCATGTTCCCAGGCCTTTGGTAGAGGACCCAAGCTTGAAGGAGGGAGTGGGGAATTATAATTTATTTATATATATATATATGATGATTGTGGGAACTCCCCAATATTCAAATACTGCCCAGGAAACATTTTGCCAAGGTTCGCTTAACTGATGCTGTCTAGAAGGGACCACAAATCCAAGAAAGTCGAGATTTTCCTCAGTAGACAACTATTAGTTACTGTGAGAACACATGCACACAAACATAGACACAGAGCAGGACTAGACTGTCTGCCAGCACAGTAATCGGCCTGTTATTTATTTGTTATATGGACATAGAGGGAGCTAGCTGAATACAAGTAGAAAGGAGAGGGAGTAGACAGCCCACAGTAATGAAAGGGAGTCAGGATTTGTCACCTCCACAACAGTGAATCACATTGGAACAAGGCCAAACCTCTGTGTGTGTGTGTGTGTGTGTGTGTGTGTGTGTGTGTGTGTGTGTGTGTGTGACAGGAATACAGCAGGTAGGAACACTGTGTGGACATATGATAAGATGCTTTACAATACCTTTACTTTTCTCTCTCTCTCTCCCACTCTCCAGACTACCACTCTGATTGGTCTGCTGAAAACTGCTCGTCTCCTGCGTCTTGTGCGTGTAGCCAGGAAGCTAGATCGCTACTCGGAGTACGGTGCAGCTGTCCTCTTCCTCCTCATGTGCACCTTCGCCCTCATTGCTCACTGGCTGGCATGCATCTGGTACAATGCTATAAGACACTCTGCTGAATCAGATAAGATTTTATTTTTGTACCTACTGTAACAGTACATCCTAATTATTGCTAACATCAGTAATTATATACAGTACAATAATATTTTAACTTTCCCAGGTATGCGATCGGTAGCGTAGAGAGGAATGGTTCAATTGGCTGGCTCCACACTCTGGGGGACCAGCTGGGAAAACACTACAATGACTCCATCCCAGGTACTAAGAGCAAACTGGTTGACTCAATTTTAAGCAAATTAATCGAAAATATGTGCTCTTTGATTTGATTGTGAAATTATGATCAGTGACCATTCTGTTAAGCGAAGAGCTATTTCAATATTTGTGTAACCTCTTAAATTTCCACACCAGGTTCAGGACCCTCCATCAAAGACAAGTACGTCACAGCTCTGTACTTTACCTTCAGCAGTCTGACCAGTGTGGGATTTGGAAACGTGTCCCCAAACACCAATTCTGAGAAGATCTTCTCCATCTGTGTCATGCTCATAGGATGTAAGTACAGATATTTTTGCAAAAGTAACTGTTCCTTGGTTTCAAACCTGAGTGGAAGAAAGTGTTTTAAAAAATGGCACATTATGAGAAAAATGGCTTAGCACACTGACAACATACGTGATACTTACTTAAAATAAACCAATGGAGACACCCCATATCCTGTACTGTCAATATCAGATCAAATCTGGCAGCACTGTGTTCAGACACCATCACACCTGCTGGAGATGATCCGCTGACATTCAGTCAGTGTAGCAATGTCCCAGCTCTTTTTGAACTTCTTCTGCAGACTCCACTCAGCACAACAGAGATTACTTTACACTAGATATTGTCAATTAGAAAGCTGGGAAGTTTTAAATAACTCAGATATTTTTTTCTTTTCTTATATACTATTCTGCTTATAGTTACAGTGGCTGGACAAATCCATAGATCATACTTTTAATTCTGAAAGCAGATCACTTATGATTTATTAATAAAATCCATCAGCAGTTGTGATCTTCTTGGCCAGATAATGACCTGGCATGTAACATTTCCATGATTGAAATACAATATTCTGTTGCTCTAAAATAAAATTACTATGAAATTGCAATGAGCATTATAAACCTTATTCATATAGTCAAAGATTGACGGTCCTTTGTGACAAATGAATGCAAAAATACGCATTCTCACTCAAACACAGCAGTTTAAGTGGGTGATGTAGACAATGATGGGAGCTGACAGAGGTTAGTAGGATCCAACAGGACAAAACAGGGAGGCTCATAAAGAATACAACACAAACTCCTGCTTTATCTCTATCTTCATCTTTTCTATCTTCTATCTCTGACTTCATGCAAAAAAAACAGTTGTAGGATCTGAATTATTAGGAGCGATGTTGTAGGAGTCATGTAAAATTTGTGAGTATGTACTATACATTAATTAATGTGTGATCTTGTTTGTTTTGCAGTTAAGAATTCAACTTATTTTGGCTATTGAGCCTATTATATATTATTGCTTCCTATCTTAAAAGATAGGTTCACATTTCACTGTGATCACCCTTCCTGTCTATACTGGCCCTCAGGAGATCCCTTCTTAACACTATTTTAATGCAAGTAATGGGAGACAAAATCCATAGTCCTTGTTTGGTGTAAGAGTGCATTCTAAACTTTATCCGTAGCTAATATTCAGCGGTCTGAGTCCGTTTAGAATGCATTTTCAAACAGAAAAGGGACTATGGATTTAGTCCCCCATCACTTACATTGCAATTATGTCAGGCTGGAGTCTCTTCACTGCCAGTGTAGACAGGAGGAACAATTAAACCAATGAAAACTCTTTCCATGTGCATATGGACATTTGAGTGTTGTATATCAGCTGAAGGGCTTCGACAGTCTGAGTTGTCCAAATCAAGTGGGTATTTTCCAAAGTTGCAGTATTTTTAGTGCGGAATTTCCTCTTTGTGTTTTCCACAGAAAGTGTTGCCTTACCAGCCGGGATGAAGAGATTGTAACACAAAAATTGTTCTAAGACAATTGAAAAATAAGTTGAAATTATCTTCAATCATTCATCAGACACACTATTTGAATGTTAGATGGTCTCTGTAGGTCAGACCTGGGCATTGTATGGCCTGTGGGCCAAATCTGGCGCTTTGGCTGTCCCTGACCGGCCCGCGAGAGGTCAATGGTATATTAGAAATCAAACGTAGTGTTCATCATGCATCCAGATACAGATCCTCTCTCACTGACGATCACCTGTGTGCTCTCCTTCACTTATGCACCTCAGACATTCAACCTGACTTCTGTGCAACACAGACCAGATTTATCTCACTGACCAACAAAAAAAGAACTGAAAAAAGCAATTGGACTATAAACAAAATAGCAATAGTACATTTTTTGTATAAAGTTAATTTAATGTTGGTCTTTGAACTACTGCAAAAACATGCTCATTTTCAAAATTGTTTTTGTAAATGTTGATTAAATAGCGATGTAATGTTGGCATTTTTACTATTCCTGCTCCACATTTTTTTCCACAACATCTACTCTTACCAAAACCACACAATTTACTTCTTTTTATAAAGAAATAAAATTTATATTGAGTTCAGCTTATTGGGTTCCACAACCTCAACAGTCTCAGTTTCTCATGTGGCCCCTTGGGAAAATTAATTGCCCACCCCTGTTCTACGGCCCTGTCCAGCTCTCCTAGAGTAAGTGCCTGTCTCCTGGAATCACCTCCATGCTCTTGACACTGTGCTGGGAGACAGAGCAAACCTTCTGGCACATATTGATGTGCAATCCTGGAGGAGCTGGACTGCCTGTGAAACCTCTGTAGGGTTCAGCTATCGTCTCATGCTACCAGTAGTGACACTGACCCTAGCCAAATGCAAAACTAGTGAAAACAGTCAGAAAACATGAGGAAGGGACAAAATGTCAGTGGCCTCCACCTGTAAAACCATTCCT
>JAVQJF010016198.1:0-15582 GCA_036023855.1 Gadopsis marmoratus | reverse complement strand
CATGGTGGAATTGTTGGGTCTGTACATATAGAGTTGGCTTGGACTTGCTCTATATTAACAAGTGCTATGAGATAACTTTGTTATGATATAGCGCTATATAAATAAAATTGAATTGAATTGTTACGAAGGTCTGATTTTACCTGAAAATGAAGGTAACTACAATTAGCCAAAGGGAAAAGATTCTGCAGTTTCATGTCTGTGCAATGAGTTAAATGTTTGACACATATCTCTGTAGTCATGCCCTTTGTCATCACCCTGTTCATTCTGGGGAATGTGAATGAAAGCTGGCAGTAATACTACTTACACTTTAATCAAATATCTGCCACTTGCAAGATATAAATAATCGTGCACAAATTCATGCTGGCAGCTGCGAGTGAGAATTAAAACTGGGATAGACATGACAACTGAGTCTCACTAGGAAACTCTTCCAATGTCTTATCTAGGCTAGCTAGTTACCCACTTACCTCAAACGATGTGTCCTCAAAATGCTGCCAGACAGTCGGTTCCATTGCGAATGTGTGTTTGTATATAAATATGCGCACACTACTAGCAAGGAACCTATAAATGAATCGAGACACTCCAGTTGGCTGTTGGATGTCAATAGCAGCGTCTGATATAGAAATATGACCGTTACACTCTAGTATGTCACCAACAAAGATGGTGGGTGAGAGTTGAGGGATATACATGCAAGGAGAACAAGCAATGCTCCATGCAAAAGGGGAGACCATCCACATCTTTTATAACTTTTATGCATTAGTTTTACAGACAGAAGTAAATGGCTCACATAGACAAATGGAGGCTCACCGGTTAGCACTGTTTCTGTAGTTTAAGAGGAAAAAACAGCATCCCCAGCTCTAACTAGCGTAAATATGACGCATTAAAGACAGCCCGATTTTTTTTGGATCAAAATCAATCCCCTGGGTCTTGGAGGGTTAACGTGCAGTGAGAGATGATTGGTGGGGAATTTCGGTTCATTATAGGACTATGGCAGGCCGCCATGCATTAATGAATGGGTAACACTGGCTGAATCATACACCAAACTTCCTTTTATGTTTTGTAATGATGTAACTTAATTTTTGCATATGTTTTGCTCTTAGTTTGATCCAACCAAGATTTTGCTACGCTCTTGACAAAATCGGACTCAGTTTCCATGTAGTTTTTAAGCTGTGGTGTCTTTGTAAGCAGTTAGGGTTTATGTAATTGTTTACATAATATTCCCTGCTGACATTGTCTGCCAGGCTATGGCTGTGGGTGGTGGAGAGTATTGGATGCCTTCATGATCGCAAACTATAACTTAAGGTTTGTGTTGATGCTCATACGGGTTACTGTGTTTCTGTGACCACTGTGACCACTGTGACTTGATGAATATCTCTTGTTACAGTAAGCCGGTCCTGTCCCCATTAAGCAGTCTACTTATAAACAGTAATGTTTATATGACTCATGACCTTCAAAAATGAGTTAAACTTGCTGCTTTCTTATGGTGAAGTTAAATTTAGAAAATATTTAACTCTTAAAATGTCCTTGATAAACTACAGCGATGGCTGGTGACAGCATATGTAGTCCAAGTTATTCATTTCAACATTGGAAAACCTTTGTAAGTGTTAACATAAGCAAATGGTGCTAAATCCTCAATTTGTGTAATTAAACGTCTCAATTCTTGTAATTAAACATCTAGCCAAAGTGCAAAATAGCCTCCATATAAGCCTCACTGTGTGCAGTGCATGACTTGCCCCCCAAATGAACTCTGCTGGGTTGTGCAGCTTTTTTCACATAACAGTAGTGAAACTTTAAATGACGAATTATATGCCTCATTTTTGCCATTGCCCTCAACCAAAGCACTTCGTTACTGAATATTTTCAGCTTCAATTCCAGTTTCTGGTTTATTTTTACTTTATTGTGTTAAGCCTGTTCATTTCTCAAGGCAGGAAGGCATGTTTTTTTATTTTTATTTTAAGTGGCCGAGATGTCTTGAGACGACTTGAATTGACATTTACAATCTGCAATTCCAGTGTTTTTATGAGGCCGTAGTTTTTCATAATCAACATGACTATGGTAATATCAGATCATGAAGTGGAATTGTAATTTAAATGTTATTCATAGTGTCATCATTTTGTGGTTAGTGTTTATTTGCTTGTAAGAGCAAATAAGACATTTGTACAGTTTTAGATCGTTGTTAAAGAAGAGGATCATTGAAAAATATCAGCCTACATGTTGAAGTTGTGTCTTTAAACCCAAATTATTTTTGTGGGATTTGATCAGATTAACATTTGGGACAACTTTTTAGATCCACACTATGATGATCCACACTATGATGATCCACGTGCTGCTCTCTGTAGAAAGTTAATGTCCTTTCCCTTTGTCCTGTGTTACAGGTCGCCCACCTTCTCCTTCCTGTGACAAATGTTGAGGCAAGAAATCAGCCTGTTCAACAACTGTTAGAGGTGACGGGGTGAGGACGGGCAGGAGTGTCTGTTAGCTGTACCAGATTTTATCTCATGAGAGTGACTGTGCCATCCAGGCACTGCCAGTGACCAGGGCTGTGGCTGGGGTGGGCCTGGCCCAGGAGGCCTTTTTGTACATCACTCCAGGTTCCCACTGACCTGTGCTTCTCACACCATGGATCAACAGAGAGATAAATATGGTGAGCGGCCCGCCAGGGCCACTAAAGTTTCCCAGGGAAGCCGCAGCGGACACTCGTCCCGACCATCTGGCTCCTCCAGCTCCTCTGGGGTTCTCATGGTGGGGCCAAATTTTCGTGTGGGCAAGAAGATCGGCTGTGGAAACTTTGGTGAACTGAAGCTTGGTAAGTTGAGTCTAAATCTCGTGTTAAATGGTTCAAGACACAACTGTGAATTTGGAAATTTTTATGTCCGTTCTTAATGGTTCTGTGTGTAACTACATGCAGTTGCCACCTTATTTCATACACCTGCAATAAACTGTACCTTCATGACCCTTCGTAGTATTTTGTCCATCTCATTTATGAGTACGGGTAGACTAAATACTGGAAACACTGTACATTACAGCCTCATGAATGACAGTACGTTAAACCAAACATCTCAAAACAAAATAAAAACCTAACACTACAACTTTCATGAAGGTTAAATATGTTTGCAGGGCTCTTGCATTGGACTGCATCATCTTTGGTTAGATGTACCTGGCTACTTAGTGTATGTTCACTGTAAAGCACCATGATAGGATAGTCATATTCATTATATATATATAGACCATACAAAGTTTTTTTTTCTAAATTTATATTTTCTTATTAATTCCCCAGTGACCTGTTTTAAGTAGTAGTGTACTATCTAATGTATGCTTTTCTTTTTCTGTCTTACTTCAGGTAAAAATCTCTACACCAACGAGTATGTAGCTATTAAACTGGTGAGTGCAAACTTTCTTTCTCTGCTTGATTCCTCCCCTCTGCAGATAAAAGAATAATTTGCAAAACAATAGATGAAATTGTCCAGTGGATTGATCATTTTAAATCGGATCAATAATATTGTTATAGAACTTTAATATTCTTAATCAACATCGCTATATAAGAAAGGGTGGGTTGTTTTTTCATGATTATTTGAACAAAGTGAAATATACTGAAATGGTTAATCAGTATAAAACAGAATACATGTTTTTTCATTACAATTTGCTTCTCCAGATAAATGACTCGCAGGGTGTGCTAGGGTGGCACAGCTTGATATACTGGACTGATCTGGTCTTGGAGAGAAATGTAAAGGAGGTGTAGTTGCTTGGTAAAGGTGTGTCTTTCCAGTGGCTGCTGGACTGGAAATCATGCCTCCTCCTGAATCATGCTGCTTATTATTGCTCACTAGAGAGTACTAAATACAGTAGCTATAGTATCAAAGTACTAGGTTTACCAAGCCAAATAATTTTCTTTTCTGCTATTGAGAAATGTTTCACTAAAATGTATGTTGAGTTTCAAAACATTAGTGAACTCTGGGGAAATTATAGAATTATTGGGCAGCTGGGAGTGTATCTTTAGTTTATACTCGGGTCAGTTACCTAAACACTTGTTTAGAAAATTGTATTGCAGGTGACTTTGGATTGTCATTGTTAAAGAGGTACTGCACACTTGAATTTGTTTTTTGAGCTGTACACTAAATGATTTGACAGTACTGTGATGAAACACATCAGTGCTGGTGTTAATGTTGACATTTCTTACAAATATATAAAAATTGGCATTTCATGGGTTGACAATGGCTTAACACACCATCTACTGTTTTAAATCGGCCCTGAACCTCGCAAGACCACTTCTGATAGTCGACTGGTTCAGTTAACAGTTGTGGTTCCCTCTTGTTTTTATTTTTTCCTTTCTTTTCTTTCTTTTTTTTATTATGTTACTACCATTCTGTTTTTTCATGGGATTTCCCACACTAAAAATGATGTCTGTTTGGAGAGTAACTTCTAGAAGGTCCCGAGTTTGAGTTCAGAAGTAGCTGAGACAAAATCTGCATGATGGAAATTGATGGTAGCTTTTTAGGATGACTCAGATTCCACCGTCTCCTCTGAAGAGAGTTTTTGAACATGTTTTTAATCCTTGGTGACGGGGCCATAATATTTATGTTTGAGCTTTTGGTAAGAAGAAAGGGCTACTGGTGATGTCTGTGCAAACGGACACCTGAATACACATCTCTGACAATGTGTGTGTGATTCTAGTGCCAGTTAGTTTGGTAGACCTACTAGTGTTACATGATGGCAGGGTTTTTCCTGGTTCATCCCAGATCCTGTATTCATATTTCGTTAGATGGCAAGATGACTCATCAAAAAAATTGTTAGCACTTCACAAGTCAAAAGGTGACGATACAGAAAAGTGGTTTCGTTTGTTAAAGAAAAATCCATTTGTTCTTTTCTTTAGTGATTTATCATGTCAGTAAATAAAATTTTGATAGTTTTTTCCCCCCCTTCTTTTCACTGTTTTTATTCCAGTTTATGGTTATTAACTGAGTACTGGTTTGGATGTGTCCACTGTGCAGGAACCAGTGAAGTCGAGGGCACCACAGTTACATTTAGAGTACCGGTTCTACAAAACACTGGGAACTACAGGTAAGGTCACAGATTTCTCTGCCACTCCTCGTGGTGTTTTTGTGTGACTGCATGACAAACATTTGACTGTTTTGGAAGATCAGCCCACAAGATTGCATCAATTCCACAACAAGTGATTACTCCACTCAGGTTATGTATAGGTATTAAGCTTGGTAAGCAACTTATTTTAATCCCCAGGTCTTTGTGTACATGAGTGCATGAATGCCTACATGCATAGAGACGGTGACCTTGCTAGACAACAGACTTACAACGGGTGCAATTCAATATGAAAGGTGTTGACATAAAGCTTCCCATAAAATCACAAAACAGATGCAGCAGCTGTTGCTTTTTCTTCTTCCCTGAGCCACTGAAAAGTCTTCCTTGTTATCTAGGCAGCATTTGTAGGAGGTGTTGCAGACTATATTTGTGGATGTAACATATTTTCAGTGCTGTATATCTGCAGTGTCGGTAGGGACGGGTACCAAAACCCAGCATTGAACTGGCCCCGGGGAACATTATTATTCATTTGGAGTCGTGTTTCTGGACACCTGGTGAAACTGCGTCCAATATTCACTGTCCTTTTAGCCCTGTTTTTGGTCTCCACCTACTCCTGAGGGATTTATCTGGCACAAAATTCTCCACTTGTTAACTTTCAACCCCGCCGAAAGGTTGGCCGAAAGGTTCCAGGAACTATAGAACCAAAGGAACTAATCTCAGGAAGTAAACTAGGAATTAAAAGTCTCAATTGTGCAGTTCCATACTAGACAGTGCAGTGGGTTTCTTCTTGATAGAAAACAGCTGCCTAATCTGCCTGAAAACGATGCTGATGAGAGCAGAGAGTGAACAAAAACAATAAAGTTGTGGGCTGGAAAACCAAAACAATGAGTTAAAAGATGCTATTAAGCTCCGTAGCACCCACAGGGATATAAGCAGGCCTACATACATTGTCGCAGAGTAATTCACTTATTTGATTTGCTTTCTGTTGTCTTAGTAACTTTGATCCAGCATTCCGGATGTAATGTCAGTGCATGAGGCTAGATCATGTGGTCAAAGGTTAGCACTAATCCACATCACCAGATGGTCTGTAATTATTTTATGTCTAACATGCCTGCTATAAAATTTAGCAGATATGAGACAACCAATAACTTAATGCCATTTCAACCAATTTCATTGCTGATCCTTTTGGTACTAATGTGTATTTCTTTATTAGTTCTGGTGATCAGTTTCAAGTGTATGCAATCAGTTCAAACCAAATGGCCTAAATGTAGTTTTCCCTGATATGTGACCTGTGGACGGTATATCCTGCAATCCATTAAATGTTGGGGGTTTTTTTGTCTTTTTTAGCATGGTTCCATAATTTACCATTGTTCACACATAATGGTCACAACAGTTTCTCCCCCACACTGTTTTGAATAGCGACGTGAACGCTAACATAACTATTTGTCTATTTTCAGATCCTTGTATCTTTTTCTAGAATCATGCTCTTTTACACTTTATTATTCTGTGCTTCGTCTGAAAAGCAATGCAATGATAGTTGCTTCTTGACTTCTTCCCCTAACGCGGCTCTCTCGAGAATTTCTCAGTTTGTCATAAAAGATTAGTCAAGGTCTGCTTATGCATCCCTGTTACAGCAACCACTGACAAGAATCTTGAGGATTAAATGGCTACAGAGAAATAAATTAAGGGTGAACTTTTTTTAGTCTGGCTACTAGAGGAAATGGGTGGGAACACAAGGAACAATGGAACAATAGAAAGATCTTTTTTAATAGTAGTTCGTTGCTCTTCTGGTAAAATGGTTAAAATAGTAGTGCATGAATTGCGCTGGTAGTCACATGAATACACCTAAAATGGAGGGAGGGATTGAAAAGTTTGATTGTTTTGCTTGAGAATCTATTCATTCAGATTTTGCTTAGAAAACCGTTAAGTCGCAGTGTCATATTAAGGGATGGCCTCAGTTGCAGTTTGGCATGGAAAATAAGTCATGTTTTTGTGATGTTTGGCCCTTGATGTACTTTTTGGAGCTCTACATGCGTACATGATAACCAGACTGGGAATATAATGGCTATTGTTTTTGTAAGGGCTGGAAAAGGCCAACTGTGCGGAAACTCATTAAATATTTAGAGCGTGGGTCTGCCTCTCTTAGTACTAACCTGCCTCTGTCCTCTCCTCCAGATGGGATAACGTGACCTCATTTCTTCTTGGCTGTGTGCTGTGCCCTTTTCCTCTCAGCCAATGTGGTTGCCACAGTGTCTGCGCAACAGGGTCATGATGAATTATGTGCTTTGACTCAGATGCTCAATCAGGTGTCATATCTGGTGCACAACCAGCTGTCACTGGATATTTAGTGTGGATGATTCAATTAGGCATTAAGCATCTCCTTCCAGATATTATGTGAGAATGTTTGTCAGTGCAGTCAATAACCGCTCCATCACTGCTTTGGTTTTACAAGACAGCAGACTATGAGGCATTACTGTGCTGAGGACAAGATGTTTTTGAAGGTTTATTTTTTCTTTCTTGTATTCAAGGGTGGGTGGATACTATTGAGTTTTTAAAGTTAGTGGCAGCCAGATCTCGTCAAGAAACGCTACACCAGCTCTGTGACCATTGCTAAGGGAGAAAACATTTCCCGCAGTGACACAGCGTGCTAGATTTTACAGACGTATAAAGGAATGGCCGGAAAGGTCTTAACCCTGGGTGTCTGTTCCCACTAATGAGATAACGTGGATCACTGTTAAGAATAGAGCTTCTGTCAGTGTGTCGTTTTTTTTCTTGAAGTGGAAAAAAATAAGGCATGGTGAGGGACTAGACAGCAATGTTTCAATAGATGTTTTGAAATTTTATAACCCTGTAGTCTTATCAGTCGTTAAGGTAGAGATTTCAGAGATGTAAATGTAGTATCAATTGTTTGTAGCATTTGTGAATGTCTTTGTGAAACATGATCAGCCATTACAGTCATACAGTAAGTGACGATTATATTTCAGCATTACATAAGGTTGAGCTCATGCTGTTAATTGACTGACATCTGAAATATGTGCCTTTACATAGACATTTAATAATTCGCCTGTGCCACGTAGCCAGTGTGTCATGAGCACTGAAGAAATTAATTTATTCTGTAAATCTATAATATCCAAAAATCCCATCAAACCTGCTTGGACACTGGAAAATCAAAGACAAAAGCGAGTTTTTATCTAGCTGTCTTCTTGCATTGAATAATAGTGCAAAATGTTTTTTTTTTTTTACATCAGATGGATTATATTGCAAATGTTGATTCCGTGTGTGTGGAACAACCTTTACAGCTGCTTGTGAGCACAGTCTGAGATTGCAGTTTTTTACATGGTAGAATCTGATTGGTCATGTCTTGCCTATTGTTGACCGATCCATGACTCATCTTTTGGGGTTTTTTGCTCTTGCTCTTGCTTTTTAATAATTGCCACGGAACATGTGAGACATGCTGGTTTTTAACTGACTGTGGGAAGAAGGAACATGTGTCCACGATTGTCCATTCTCGATTACAAGCACTCCATTTATCTTTTTAGAGCACACCATGTGAAATTTCTTTTCTCTGGCTCACTTATTTCTCCGACTGTCTCATCTCATCTCTCCCCTGTGTGCTTATGTCTCTCACTGACTGAAGTCACAATGCTTTTTCGGAATGCACAGATTTGACTGGCTGAGTAGGATCACGTGAGATGATTTACATCTTATGAAATTTGTCTTGAGTTTCCTAAATTCCACTAAACGATTGCTGTAAAGGCTAGAAACATTGCACCAGATAAAATAGTTTAATAATTGTCAATAATTTATTGGTTATAGGTTCACACCTTGATCAGCCCATTAGTGACCTCGGCTATATATCATGATGTATTGGGAGAAACCATTCAGTTCTATGTAAAATCAGACATTTAGCACCCCCATATAGCCCAAATGGATTGATCTGTTGTTTCATAACCACATTATCCAACCACTGTAACTGAGTCAAATGCTCAACGATTCGAGGGTCACCCGTAGTTAATTCCAAATTAATTTTATAAAACTAAAACTGAATTGCTGGTTCTACAGCTCTGTAACTCACAGAATGTCGATGATGATAAATAAATGATCAAACAAATGAGCAGATTGACAGCGCAGATTTATGGGAAAGCAGCCTTGAACACAAGGAAGCCAGTGGGAACTGGCTGTAGTCCATGAGACACATAAAATAATCTGTAGAACCACAGCAGAGCCAACACGAGTAACCTGTCTCTTTTTATTCTACATCTCCACTTCCATCCCACAATTTTTGCACTTGTCATAAACGTACAATGTGAAAATCCATCAGTTCACCAATCTCTAAACTGCTTATTCTGCTGGAGGCAATCCCATCACACACTGGGTGAATAGTGGGTTACACCCTAGATAGGCGACTGGTCCATCGCAGGATTGAGACACATTGACCGTAGGTGTGAGATAGATGGATATATCTCACACATTCATCCAACCTGCATTTGTTTTGAATGTGGGAGGAATCTCACACATGAGAACATGCAAACTCCACACAGAGACTGTTTTCATAATAAAAAAAAAAACCACAATCTTAATCTTTCCATAACGTTTTGTTGAGCATAGCCCCTGTGAGGTGGCATAGTGTCGCTCTGGCATGAACTGTGTTGTTATATAGAATGACAATTCAGAAAATAGGTCTACGAAAGCAATCAAGTAAAACAGACTTGGAGTGAATTTCTACAACCCTCTCCGTCACAGTGACGGATAAATTATTAAAGAAGATAGTCAAAATAATACATTCAAGCTCAGGACTGGCTTCATCAGAGTCCAGAGAAAGAGCTGGTCTTTGACAGGTGGTTGAAAAATTGCACACACAAAAAGTTGTGTGCAGGGAGATGGTCTGCTTTCAGTCTGCCTTACAACCAGTCATATTCATTCAACACCCATTCATCTTCTTCCTCTTTTTCTTGTAAAGGATTTCAGCCAGCACCTCTGAGATTACAGCAATGCAAAGTAAAATGTAATATTTTATTCTTTTACACAGGACAGGCTGTTTTTTATTAAATGACAATGAAAGTCTACGTAAAACCTGTAGTTAGGATTTTTATACTGATATTTTATTATTTTCTTATCGCAGACCTCCTGCTTTGAGTAATGGTACAAGTATGTATGTATGATATATATATATATTGCTCTAATAGTGGCAAATCAACCTTCCCAACACAATGCTGCTCATTCAGTCACTGGTGCATACTGTCAGTGTGGATATTTTGTTGTCTTGATTTGTCTCTGCCACATGCATTTCACTTGCTTACAACATTGTAGAAATGTCTACAAGACCCAATCAATACTACACTTAGGCGTTGCTCTCATTTTCCTTTTTTTTTTTTTTTTTAGAAAAATGGATGTCAAAAGTGGTATTTGCAAAATAAGTAGCTTGAGTTTTCCTGTACAATTTAAGAATACTTTGCAGTGCAGGACACACGCATTCAATCTCTCTTGCTGTAGATAATGATGGTTCTGCAATCCCTGGCTTTCCTCTGCCAGTTAAAAGCTGGACCAACCTTGTTTTCAATTAAATGACCGTTTATCCACTTATTTACAGCACATCTCCAATCTGACACATTTTAGGCCTCCCACAGGCACCCGGGGTTTCAAGGCACTCATTCCTATGGTACAATTAGCAACCCACAGAACTGCATAATGGTGTCCAGAAACACAGGATGGAGCGCAGCGTGACTCCTACATGCCCATATGCTAGCTGACCACATTTACGCCACCTTTCATGCTGCAGTGTATTTCCCATTATCCAGCTGGCAAGTCAAATGTCCTCAGCAACATATTTAATATGAAAATGTTAAGACACAATATCAGGATTAGTATTTAGCTTTCTGATTATCAGTCTTTGCTTAAATTTCTTGAACAGAATAATACGTTTATAATGGCAATTTGGTCCCTTCACTAAACTTTAGTGTGCCAGCTAATTTCTTAGAGCTGTCTCATTCATCATGGCACACAATATATGAACAAACTGAGCACACAACCAATATAGTGTGGACTGCCTGTGTTTGTACAGGTGAAAAAAATCTTCATGTTTGTACATAAACACTGTTGTTAATTACAGATCAAATGACTACGTGTAATGTGAGAAGTGTTGCTTATAGTGACAAACTCTGAGAATATTGTCTCTCAAATCTGCATTTCCTTCAGCATTTTAATGTCTTTAACATCAACCCATTGTTTTGTTTTTACAGCCGGCAACTTCAGTTCACCCTCACCGCTTTCATCAACTTAGGCCCTGTGTTCACATTGAGGTTTTTTTCAGCTGGAAAGCACTGGGCGAATGGAATGAAGTGCTTGTACGGTGAAAGAAAATGCTGCACATGGGTTTTGTTTATATGAGAACGATTGCCTCGTTCGAGATCCGTCAGGCCTGCGCAGAAGCGATCACTAGCGATTGCATCGCAATGTATGCCGGTTAGATTTGTGTCTGACTTGATCCAGACTTGCAACGATAACCTCACTAGATCGAGGCGGACACAGTTCTTATAGCGAGGTGGTGCAGCTGCTCTCCACTGATCCAGGGCATGATGGGGAAATGCCTGGTTGTCGCCTGATCAAAGAGCTGATTGGCTTAGTTTTGACAACAAACACCATGTTTTGTAGATTATCCTAATTTTAATGCTAGATTGTAGGCTATATGTTGTGCAGTGAAGATTAACGTGTTAAACAATATGATGTTGACTTCTGCTGTTTGTCACCATCCCCTGCTGCTCCCATCTGACCACTTTCCAAGAGAGGCGCAGTTAAGCTAACATAAGCTTATAGCGCGTAACGATGCTCCGCAGCAACATTCAGTGTCCAATCTGCTCCCACGATGGGCTTTTTGGTCGCTTTTTGTTAGAGTAGTACATTTACTTGGCATTAAAGGCACCGTACTAAGTTGGTTTAAGTCCTATTTATCAGATCAATATCAGATTGTACATGTTAATTATACTTGTTAATCAAGCCAGATGAAGCGAGTCAATTCTTAAAACTTCAAGCATGCCTCAAGGACATAAAAACCTGGATGACCTTCAATTTTTATAATGTTAAACTCAGACAAAACTATTGTACTTGGCCCTGAACACCTCCGAAACACGTTATCTAAAGATATAGTTTCTCCACATGGCATTGCCCTGGCCTCCAGCGCCACCGTAAGCAATCTTGGAGTTCACTTGGGTCAGGATATGTCCTTTAACTTGCATATAAAACAAACTTAAAGGACTGCAATTTTTCACCTACGTAACATTGCAAAAGTCAGGCACATCTTGTACAGAAAAATTAGTTCATGCATTTGTTACCTCTAGGCTGGATTACTACAACTCCCTATTATCAGACAGCTCCAATAAGTCCCTTAAGACTCTCCAGCTGATCCAAAATGCTGTGGCACGTTTACTGACAAGAACCAGGAAAAGAGATCATATTTCTCCAGTACTAGCGTCTCTACACTGAGAGGATAGTGCGGTTGTCCTTTAACCCCAGGGTTGGTGGTTCGATCCCAGCTCCTTCTGTCCACATGTCAAAGTGTCCCTGGGCAAGACACTGAACCCCAAGTTGCCCCCGGTGGAGGCCAGCATGGCAACTGTGTCCCCATCGGTGTGTGAATGTGTGTCTGTCTGCCCTGTGATTGACTGGCAACCAGTTCCCCCACCAATGTCAGCTGGGATTGCCCCCCCCCCAAGACCTTTCGGATAAGCGGTATAGAGAATTAATTAATTAATTAGACATGGCCAGGACAAGTTACCTGCCTGATGATCTTCATCAAATGCATGATTGGTTACATTTTAGTAAAGCGCCAGCGACGACACCAGTGCTTTTCAGAAAATTTTAGGGATTTTACAACTAGAAGGATAGGCGCGCCCTCACTGGCAGGGCAACCGGGGGGGTTACTTTAGGGTTAATGTTTACCTACTAGCTGTTTTCTCTGCCGTAAGTAATTTTGTGGTTCCTTTCTTCCTATCTGTGTAGTTTGACGCCTCTTATGGTTCACCTTGGACCCAATTTAGAAATATCATTAGTCAAGGTAGACAGGAATAATAAACACTTGTGCAACCTTAACTCGCAGAATTCCCACTGGTATATACAACTAAACTTTTTATGTCTTTGTGTTTCAGCTGAAGGCGTGCCTCAGGTGTTTTACTTTGGGCCCTGTGGGAAATACAATGCCATGGTTCTGGAGCTGCTGGGCCCGAGTCTGGAGGACCTGTTTGACCTTTGTGACAGGACCTTCTCATTGAAGACCGTCTTAATGATAGCAATTCAGCTGGTGAGTTCAGAGCATTATATGACACATTCAGTTGTTTGTAAAATAACTTCATCTCACTTATTATAAAAATTGAAATAAACAAACCAAACCACCAAGCAGATTATTGTAAATTCTTAACTAATCACCGGTTAAAATGGCAACAATAAAATAGCTGTCTGTCGACGAAAAAAGTCAGCGCAAAAAAACAAACGCATGGTAACTGTGGTTTAATGGATTGTGTAGTGAATTTACCATAGTCAACATTTCTACAGCATTGATTACATCAGTGCAGAGACAAAGTCATGCTATACTTGACACTTTGTTGGTATAAGCCTCTACCAGAAATGGCATTCTCAGGATGCAAAGGTGCCATTAATGAAACTCAACACTTCCTGCAGATGTCCACTAGTCTATTTTTTTGCTGGAGCTTTAAAGCACATCTCTCAGATGCAGTTTGCTCAGGTGACAACTAAGCAGGCTGTGAGATGTGGCTGAAAGCTAGTAAGTGGACCATGAGTTTGTTCGTTTAACTGTTTTGAAGGTCAAGAATAAACATTCACGTCCAAGATGGAGGGCGTGTTGTGTTTCCTTTTAACAGACAATAGTAGAAGCAGCAATTTAACATGGCAAAAGAGAAGCGCGCCTTAGTAGCCAAATGTTTACGGAGCATGCCGCATGGCCCGGCACAATGTCGCCAGCTGGAGACCTCTGTGGCATGTCGTATACCCCTCTAACCCTCATTTCCTGTGCCCCCCAGCAACATGGCATTGCATAGCTATTTTACAGTGTTTGTGTGGCTACAACAATGTGTGAGTTGTTTGGCTGAAGGCACCCAAAGTCATAGTCAAGACATTCTACAAGCTATAGGTCTATAGAGCAGGTGGGAAGCCGGGGTCCCAGCGCAGAGGGTCTTCTTACCCAGTCTGCAAATTAGCAATTTGTCAGTATATGCGTATTCCTGGGCAGAGTCAGGTAAGCTGGAAACTGTCAAAAAAAGCAAAGCCATCAACATCACTGAATCTCATTAAGTCTCATTAAGCACAGACAGGGATTTGGCCCAGTTTTTTAGGTGCCTCAGACATCTCAAAATTTCTAACATTTCATTTTGTCAGCACAAAATGTGCAGCGCTCTTGTAATGCAGATAGCCTCTGCAAATGTGTAAGGAAACCTACAAAATAGAACAACATAAGCATGGTGTTGCAGAACAGAGAGCTGCTAAAGGCTGCAGCTCAGCTAATCTCTCTTCTGTATCGATCACATAGGTCTTCCTCTTGACTTTTTTGCACAAATGAACTTATACTCCTTCTCAAGCTCCTTGTTTTTTGTCTGGTAAGAGTGTTTCACAGTATCAGAATCCCTCAAAATCAAACCCAATTGAAGAATGTTATTACTCGCACCATTACTTATTTTCCCATTGTGTTTGAGCTCTGTTCTTGGAAAGTAAGAGCACTTTGTTAACATTTCTCATCTATAAACACATTCTGATTCTAATCGCCGGTGCTTTCGTAGTCCTAAATCCCAGCAGGAGGGTCTTGCTTCTGAGTTAGTGGCTTGAGCGTTTTGGCTCGGCACCAACTGAGGCTTTTGTTGTGTGATAGTAATGGGCCACTGTGGTAGCTGTGCAGCATAATGCTGAAACAATTAATGAATTAAGTATCGGTCAGTCAGCATTAATGAATTGACTATTTTAAAAATGATTCATTATTTATATGGTAATAATACTAAATATGTTGTAGTTGCAACTATGTGTACCTGTAAAATTACTCAAATGATTATATGAATTAATGAAAATAATAATCAGTTGCAGCCTTTAGTTTATTGTAATGACAGGGATTTTATAGAAATAATATTATTATTGCCTTGTGTGTTTTTGGTTGTTTGATTCATGTCATTATGTCTTTAAAGGGTACTCCGGCATTTAAGTATTACACTTTCATAAAGTTGGTGGAATTACAAGAACAAAGAATCGTTTAAACTAGAAAAATTGCATTTCCTGCAGAATATATGTGTGAAAGGTGAAACGAAATTTGCGAAACATTGCAGAAAATGGACAGATCGGAAATGTGAAACTAATTGCCAGAATTTGAAGCTGAATTGTATCACCTAAACAAGCTAAGAGCTGAAATACAGATAGGCTGAAAGGTAAACTGTGATTTTGGGCAATGGGCAAATTGGATTGCATTCGCCCACATATACTGTCAATACCATATTCATGTGTCTTTACTAAAAGTACGTGTGCCACTAGTTACAAGTTTCCCAAACCCATCAGTTAGCTAGG